>SNQN01000480.1:0-89628 GCA_008642245.1 Bassia scoparia
AGCAAAGAAAGAAACTTTACTCAATTTGCAAAAGAACTTTCTGGGAATCAGGGTGAAGATCTGCCCATTTGGTATTATAACTTGCTGGGGTTTTCTCATTTGTAAACAAAAACAACTGCTGCTGTTGTTGCTGTTGTTGCTGCTGTTGCTGTTGTTGTTGCTGCTGTTGCTGAAATTGGAACTGTTGTTGCTGTTGTTGCTGCTGCTGCTGTTGCTGTTGTTGCAAGAAGGGATTTGCTTGTTGCTGTGATTGGGGTTGAAACTGAAACGGTGATTGTTGCTGTTGTTGTGGTTGTTGTTGGGGAGTAGAGAAGAGAGAGAAATTCGACATTGTATGAATCTAGGAATGAAAGAATGGCATTTGAAAAAAGGGGTTWATTCAATATTCAAAGAATGAATTTTGATGTACAAAGATTTACACCCTAATTTGGCGCGATTGTACAAGTTTTGAAGTGGATTTGATTAAAACCCCCCTTTTCTTTTCTGGGTTTTAAAACCCTAGTTGACGAGGGAAGTGAGTTTAGTGAGTGTAAGTCGAACAATGATGAAGAAGAAAGCTTCGCATATTCAGCAGTTTTTTTTTACTCGTACTTTTTTGGATTGCAATATTGGGCCAATCTTCATTTTTGGGTCCTGGATTGTTGTATGGGCTGACAATGAAAACATTTCTCCGAAATATTTTACGTAATTTACTTCAACTTATTTTCATTTCATTTTAGTTCCGTTCAATCTATTTCAATTTTTAACCTAATTTTCTATTCTAATAAACAACTAGGTTTAATTATCGGCGCTGCCCGGGGTGCGTTATTCTTTACATGCTATATTTGGGTAAATTTGATGGTGTTGCTTGACTTAAATTTTTCTTGTTGTTCTGTATACGAATTTGATGGTGTTGTATAATTCATAATGTATAATGTCCTTCAAAACTCAATAGCTCGCTTGCAAGCTTTTTGTTGTGCTTCATATTGGGATCGAAAATGAAGTTCTTCAAAACTGAAAGAGCTCGCGATAAGGGTGACAATATCAACACTAAACTTGAAATAGGTTGTG
This sequence comes from Bassia scoparia, assembly GCA_008642245.1. NCBI lineage: Eukaryota > Viridiplantae > Streptophyta > Magnoliopsida > Caryophyllales > Amaranthaceae > Bassia > Bassia scoparia. Next base: position 1,051 of record SNQN01000480.1, read on the forward strand.
TTTGTATCCTTACTTCTCAAAACATTATCGCTTTTGAGAAGATTGCAAGCTGTCCCGCAGGGTTGTATAACCCTTGCTATTACAACAAAAGTTTGAAAAGACAACAACTAATTTTCATAATCTGCAATTGAAGAAGGTGATTGAATAAAAAGGGTGTATATTACGCTTATAAATTCTCATTCTAATAATTAATAACCACATACACTAAAATGTTCAACTTTACACAACTGTATTGCAATTAAATTATCTACACTCACTTATATCACTTTATTTACAATAAGTTTAATATTCTATTATATGAGCACAGGCGGGGAGCAATGGTTCCCGCCTATGAAAATACTTTTCTAACCTGACAAAAAACATAAACTTACCTATATTGACCTTATTTCAATATCTTCCTAATATTAATGTTCATAAAAAAAGAAAGTTACCTTTCATTAACATCAAGTTGACATAAAAAAAAGAAGTCAAGAAAAGAAAATTATTTGAAAAATATTTTGACATAATTAACCAAATGTATGAAGACAAAAAGAATTAAGTTTTATCGTTTCTCATAAATTAAAATTAATGCATTCTATGATAATTGTTTAATTTTGTTTTGAGGACAATTTCATAAACATTCCATTTGTCTCGATTGAAATTCATCTACAATTAATTTTATTACAGATTATAAAATTCATAAAATAAAAATTTTACATTTATGCACATAAATATAATATTGACACCGCCGAAAGTCAATACACAATAATAGTTATATATTTACGAGAATAAATGATCAATTATTATCATGAGATTATCATTAATTATATATTTATGTATGATAACTTGTTAGGCGATATTGAGTGTGAGTTAATTATTGATATAGTTCATTCAACTATAGTACCAAGCATATTATTGAATATGTATAAAAATGTATAAACGTATCACAAATAACAAGCCACATTATTAAATAACCAACGCCTCATATATACGTATCGCATGTTTACTGTATAATACTGATTATGTTTTATTTGAATAGAAAATATAAAAACACCTGAAATCTAGAAGATGAGAATTCGTCAATCTATAAGCTGACATTTGCACCAAACTTACTACTTCAAAATTTATGTCATGTACTTTATTTATTTGAAGGAAGCATCTCAATGTCGATGTCCTAGTACTGTTAACTGTACAGTTCATTAAGATTTACTAATCTCCTCGTATATCGTACCCTATATAATTTTTATGAGTTAAATGTTTTGACACTATAATTGCAAGTAGAAGCAAAATATAGAAAGTATTATTAGAACAAAATATGCATGTCTTTGCAAAAGGGTATTGCATTAAGTTGATGCTATTTGGAATAGTAAATACCGTTAAATTCTAAGTTTAAACAATTAAACCATATAGTTAAAGTCATCAACAATGGACTACTACATTTTGACCGTAATGGTCCTTCTAATGATAAAAAGAGTAGTTGCCAAACCTTGATTCCGCAATAAATGAGAAATTTAGATATTAATTGTCAGCAATAAAAAACATATGGTACGACTACTTTATCAATACTTATGCTTCAAAATTGAGGTTGTACAAGTAATTTACTTTATTCTAACTCTACTATTCGGATAGTGGATAGCAGATTTGCTGCTTAACACTTTACCACAATAGAAGGGTGATAATGAACATAAGTAGATCGTGCAAAATTGGACTAATCAAAAATTATGGTAGTTAGATTTTCATTCTTTGTTCTTATCTAAAATTACTTCAAGAAGCATAGCACCCTAACATGAAGTAAATAGTTTGAAACTCACTTGCCGATGTTCTGTCAAGCAGAAAAGAGGAAATGTTGATCTTACTTATATATTAGTTTTGATTCTTGGAGGATTATTTTGCAATTAATAATAATTAATTTGTTGTGATAATATTTAGTAATTAAAAAAGTAGCAGCTAGGAAACGTCAATAGTAATTGTGTGAAGTGATTTAATGGTGGATAAGTAGACATTTTTTACAATTAATGAGTTTAGACTCGAGGTTTGAGTGGTGAATAGTAAGGTATATCACAAAAGTGTTGCGATTTCAGAAAGCACAAACGCACAAAAGAACGCAGTTCACAACACAAAATCAGCATTTAAGCGCATTATGTCAGTGCTTAGCGCAAGACTATTTGCTTTTCATGCGTGATGATCTCAAGCTTCTGTGCATGTGTGTGTTAGATTTTCCTAGCATTATCGATGGTTAGCCTTTAATATATATATCGTTCAAAACATGTTATTATTAAATTATAATAACAGAATATAACATGTTATTAATTAAGATTCTCCATAGCATTTGTTGGACGTTTTCCTTTGCTTTTCTATTTTAGGAGGGACAATTGCTGAGTCTAAGTCTTTTAGTTCGACGGTGTCATGTCCGTCTGGAACAGTGTACCAATGATGTGCTCTCAATCTGCGATGGAGGTTGGTCATTTACGTGTTTGCCAATGTCTACGCCTGCATTTCTTTGATCATTGTTAATAGGGTTTCATGATCTTTGTCATATTTGGAAAGATTACAGATGTACATGGACCGATGCAACAATACATAAACAGATAGAATGCCGAATCTGCACAAACTCACTAATCCGTATTGCTTCAAATAAAGGGAATTATTTAAGGCGACTTTTAATTAAATCTGTTTTAGCAATGCAAAACGTTCACAGGTTTTGTGTATGTCGGTTGATGTTTCGCCAAATTTGTCAAATTGTAAGTGTCGTTCGGCTATCCTATGAATGAACCCGTTTTAATTTTCTCATTTAAAAAAAAAAACAAAAGAACACAAAAAAACTTTTTTTGGGATTTTATCTCATATATCTCTGAGTTTTTGCCTATTAACCCATATACCCATGTGTTTTTGGAAATGCTGAATGTACCCCTAGATATATTCCCTAAAATGTCATTTCTAAGTCCAAATTTCATTATCTTTAATGGAAAAAACCAAATCCGTTAAGTTTAATCCCTTTAATGAGTTTAATCTTAATTAAAATTCCAAAATTCATTTATTAACCATAAATAACTTAATTAATCAACAAATCTTCCCATCAAGCACACACCACCACCAACCCCAACCACCTCCCTATTTAACACAACCACCACCCAGCCTCAACAACCTTACACCACCTCCAYCCAACCATCATAACCCAACCCAAATTCGCACCACCACACGCATAACCCAACCCAAATTTGCACCACCAAATTCGCACCACACAACCATAACTCCTTAATCAGTTTCGCAAACCATCTTGAACCACCATCAAAAACCCTAATTGTAAACCATCATCGCTGAGTGCAATTCGTGGGGTGAGGTGGCATGATTCGTGGGGTGAGGTGGTGTGAATCGTTAGGTGAAGGTGTCAGTTACGGGCAGCTCATGGGTTGGTGGTTGTGGGTGAGTGGCGATGGTGGGTTGTTCACGAGTTAATTTCGAGTGTTGGTGCTTGTGGGTGGGTGACTGTGGTTGGTTGATGGTTAGGCTGGGCGACAGTGGCCGGTGGTTGTGTTGGGAGGCGGTGGCTAGTGGTTAGGATGGGCGGCTGTGGCTGGCAATGGTGTTCATGGGGTGGGCAATGAGGAGAGAGAAATAATATAAGTTAATTACATTATTTAGGATTTTTTAGGCTAATAAATAAATTTTAGGTTTTAATTTAAGTTTAGGAAAGAAGAAACTAACGGAGTTAGGTTTCCGTTAGCAATAAGGGCATTGTAGGGAATATATCCAACCTCGGGGTATCTTCAGCATTTTCAAAAATACAGGGATTTATGGTTTAATAGGCCAAAACTCGGGGGTACATGGGATAATTTATTTGAAGAGCAATAAAACTTATCTTTATGCTAAGTACTTTCTTCATCTTTTTCATCATCAACAACACAACGACAAACATGCCTAGGTACGGTGCGTGGCGGTGGTACGGTGGAGGTATTGGAGGACAGAGAGAGTTGAGGGATGAGAATGGAGAGGAGAGGAGAGAGAGAGAGAGTTGAGGGATGAGATTATGGAGAGGAGAGAGAATGGGGAATATGAGAGGATAAAAAAGGATATGAGGAGAGAGAATATAAGTGTATAATAGTGCTAATACTTCATACGGAGTATAAGAGGTAAGAGGTGAGAGAGAGTTAGTCGGTTAAGAGTAATTGGGATTTTTTTTATTTTTTTTAAAATGTATTTACCGACCGTAGACGGTCGGTAAATTTGTCAAAACGCGTCGGTAAATCGCGTGCCTATCGAAAACGCGGTAATCATGACCGTTGATCCGATTCATTTTCGACGGTCCGGAAAATCGCAACGTTAATACGCGGATTCTTGTTGTGTCTGCTATCATTTGACGTGATTTTTTACTAACGTGATTCTCACTGTTTAGTTGTATCTTAAAGTGAACTCCGTAAACTCGCTGTCTTAGTGTAAGGGTCAGAAATCACTTTTGGAAGAGTCATTCATGCAGTGTTCAAGTAATTTCGTTGTTGCTTTTCATTGTGTTTGTAGTCATCTTTAAATTCCTTTACAAAAAAAAAGTTTTTTCAGTCATGCATTGGTTGAGTTTTTTTTTTTTTTGGAAAAATTGAATTTGTGAAAGAGCATCTTTGGTAAAATTTTCCCTCTATACAGCATTATTGCAACATATGCTCTTACATGTATATGTATGACGAGATAAAACTTTAAAATTAATATCTCGATTATGTATATGTGAAATTATAAACACGACATAAAAAGTACAATTGATACGAATTCAATGAGATTTCAAATAACTATGTTTTTCTTATATTAAGTCACAAACACAATCAAATCGAAAATGTGAATAATATCAAAAGTTCAATTGTTGTGTTTATTTTATTATATCGGGAGAGTTTATATTAACAACAAAGTGATTAATCCAAGTCAGATAAACGAAACCAGCATTGGCCTTTGGGTACAAATTTTGTGTACTACTCCGTATTATCATGGCTCGCCAAAGTATTTGCAAATTTGTTGGTCTTAGTAGCTTTGGCGCAAATTATAGGGACAATCCCCTACCTAGCAAAATACAACTCCCTCCCCTATCTTATTACACACTGATTTATTCCCTCCCCTATATCTCTCACGCATGATTTTTTTAAAAATAAAAAATCATTAATTAATAAAATTAGATAGATATAAATATTTACAACTAATAAAAACAATGGAAAGGGTTGTATCTTGCAATGTAGAGGGGTTGTATAATATAGGGTTTGACTTTTGGGCATGCATATAAGTTTGTTTAGCAGGAAATGTCTAAATGCTCGCAAAAGTCGCAAGATTGGCTTAGCTTTCAAATTTGAAGCTTCTGGCCAACAAAACATGGTGTGTGGATGATACAAAAATGTAAACGGCCAAATAAAAATTCTCTTTCGTGGTTGGAGATTAAATGAAAGTATACACATAAGTTATTGTCCGAGCTCTCCGAGTCAATTTGTGCGTGTTACATTCTTCACACATTAGATGAATCCGCTTAGATAGTCAAATCCTCATGAATTTTTTTGGATACAATCCAAAATATCCATATTAGTGTAGTGAACTAACCTAAATGAGCAGCTCTTCAACTTCTATCTTCCACGTAAGACTTGGATTGTTTATCCACAACTCGCTACAAGTATGTAAGATTAATTAGTAAGTTCAATTGGTATACACGAAACATTTTGATCAATGAAATGAGAGGAGACAATTACAAAGGGCATGTAAAATATCTCGGTAGTTCAAATGAAATGAGAGGAGACATTCTGTGTATGCAAGTACAGTAATTGCCACTCAACTAGCAAACAAGACTCTTCTCTAAGTTCTGAATCCTTCAACCTCATTTAACCTTTTAAATTTGAAAGACATTGTTGGACGGTAAATCTGTAATATTCATGACACAGTACAATATTACATTACCCTGTAATTATAAAAACACGGATCAATGCAAGATTATTATTATTATTAAGTTACCAGAATACCATTTCAACTGATGTCAACCAACGTTGCAAAAGTGGTTAGCTCTACCAACTTAAATGTGACCACTCTCATCAGATCATGCAATCATCCATGATTATTATTGCCATTTGCCAACTCATCAAAGGACCAAGTACACCACTACTCTCGAGAACTTGATAACAACACATGCATATATATTAATCAATTAAAATACTTAAACTAATCTACTCTACTACTTGTATAACATTAATTAAGCGCATCATAGATTAATTACTCAATATCATCAACAAAACGAATGATAATATGATCATATTATAGATATCTATTCAAGGAAACATAGCCAATAGCCATTACAACCAACACTCCAAAATCAATGGCAAAAACTTAATACCCCCCATTTTTAACATTCTTTTTTTCACATTGATTAACCTAGCTATTTCTTCAAAATTACACCTACATCGCTTCTCTTTGCATCATCATCATACTACTACTGTAAATTTACTATCTTACCATTAATGGAATTTAAACAGACTAGTTTTTTTTTCCCTGTTTTTGGTGGAAATACTCACTTTAGAACATTGCCTGATGTAGACATGGCGAGTTCTGGCAACGAAGCAAGCAGTCAGCACCACAACCCAACCACTTCACCACTCTCCATTGCCACGTGTCTTCTCTTCCCCACCGTCGTCGCCGCAGCACCCGTCTTCCCGTTGCCACCGGTCACCCGACACCGTTCTCGTTCGACGCGCTACTGTTGGCTTCCCGTTCAGATCACTACCACGTACGACCCAAGGTCGTGGCTCGGAAAAAGCCCAACCCCACGTCCAAGCCCGACCGAACATCCTCCAGACCAAGCCCGAGTCCGAACCCGCCCAAGGCACGCAACCCCGGCCGCCCCCGCTCCACCACTCAGAAGCGACGTGAACCCGCCGCCTACAGGAGTCGCACTCGAGACGTAGACCGGGCCGTGGTGGGCCTGTATGGTCCTCGAGGGCTGGCCGACAGAAGAGGTTGATGAGGTGGCGGCGGTGGAAGTAGGAGCGGGAATTAGGAGAAGTGGGAACGCTTAGCATTCTTGCGGGAGCCACCTCCGACGGGGTCGCGGAGGGTCCCACCGTGGGTCCAGTAACGGCGGCAGGACTTGCAGAAGTGACGCGGCTGGAGAAGTTTAGTTGTTGTAGTAGCAGAATTGGTGTTGGTTTGAATACAGCGTGGACAGGGGAGTGGGTCCTGCTGCTCCACCGGAGGCAGTGGGGCCCCCATCTGCTGGGCCCTGACCACCGCCCTACTCTCCGCCGCTTCCATGGCCATATTTGATGTTGAGTGAAAAAACAGGGAGATGAATGAATATATGAATATGAATATTATTCAGGGGGTTTTTTTGGATGAGAGAGAGAGAGAGAGAGAGAGGAGGTGAGAGTGTGAGTGAGGGGGTGAGAAAAAGAGGGGGGAGTAGGGGTTTTAATACGAAGTGGGGGTTATGCGATGTAGTGGTGAGGAGAGGCAGAGCATGCAAAAGGAAGAAACAAATGAGAAATAATAACAGCTTTTTGCAGTTGATCACAAGTTATACGAGTAAGATGAGAATTTTGATTTTTGTTTTCGTTTGTTTCTTTGGAATGGGACAGATATAATTCTACCTACTTAATTGGTGAGACCGTGAGAGTGAGACAATACAAGTACCATGTAACTAACCTATCACTGCTTCACCACACCATTTAGCCATTTAGCAAAAGAGTCGTTCTAGCTTAAATTAAAGCCAACCAACGTACGTTTGMTTTAACTTGTTTAGTCTTGGTTTAAATTTAGTCGAGTCGAATCCTAATAAGTTTAACAGGATGTGTTTGGAWAACGACTCGGCGGTTGTTGGACTAAAGTGAGTTTATATAAGCATTAAGCTAGCAGTGGTGTTAAACTGTTAATAATTTAGGTAGGTGGGTTGTAATTTGTAAACTTGTAATTTGACGATATTCATAGTTTTGGGTATGTGTCACTTCGAGTGCTAGTTTTTTCTACACTTGCTTTGACTATATTTTGATGGAGCTACAGTYAGATTAGGAACAGTTTTGTTTGCACGCATATTCAAGGATTGGGATTTGGGTAAATAGGGTAAAAAATCTTTTGGTCAGATTTTTTTTATTGTCCAAGTGCGGTTTGTAGGGGTATTTCTTTGTCAAGGTTCCGTTAATGTTGCTCCTCTTGGATTATGTTTGACACTAGCCTCATTAGGAATAGTCTCTTCAGTCTTGATTATTGTTTTCCTCGGAAGGTCTCACTACCTTCTTTTGATTTGTATCATTATTTTAACAACAATTTGACATTTTTTTCTTTTTTATTTTATATCAAATCGTTGCTAGAATTATGATATAAAGGGAATACGGAGTAATATTTATGATTTTGTCMATTGAAATTTGTTTACGCTCGTAACAGGGTTGCTTAATGATATAAATCTTACTTTAAGAGTCCTACAAAATACGAAGTAAACAAAACTTATTAACTCAAGGTTTCTTTATGGAAATCTTCTCCAATGCTTAAGTTAGTTTAAAAGACACTTATTTACCGTCATGTGAAATTACATGAAAAGTGTAAGGTGACAATCTAATCTATTTCTAATACTATTTATATTCTTAACTAATCTAATAACTTAATTAAACTAAAGTAAACAACTTCTTTAAATTCTCTCCCAAAATTATTTCCTATACAAACCTAGTTGCATTAAATTATGATATTGGACGACAAAAATAAAGTCATTACAATACTTAATGAACATTAACTAACTACTACACTAAATACGGAGTATATTAAAATTGAGCAATAATTTGTTATCTTTTATTCATACAATAATACAATTTTAAGTAACAGAAGGTATTGGTATGGGCATCAAATGCACAATAAATTTGTTGTGCATCAGCATATAGTTACCTTATATCAATATAGTGACCCATATAACTTACATCATATAGTGATAAATAATAAGGGTCACCTTATTGAAAAAAAGTTACTATATTAATCAAAATGGACACTATAATCTGATGCACAATAAATTTATTGTGCATCGATGTACATAATACTTTGTCTTTTTAGTATGCTATTATAAAAGTCAGTCATATCATATTTGTATTTAAAATTGAAAATGTGATATTTATGTTACCGTATATTGTTATCTAAGTAAATCGGGTATACTCGAGATATTGTTTAGTTTGCCATTATTCGAAATTTGGGCATTCATCTGTTTTAGGTGTGTTTCCAGTAAGGCACTGGAATTTTTATGAGCAAAAAAGTATTATAATTTTGCATATCTATGTACAATGACTCAAGCTTATATTCCTTTCGTTCTTTTTTTTATCTTGTTACTTTATTTTTTCACAATTTTCGAAACATAATTTAAATTAAACATCTTGAGTTATGATTATGATAAAATTATAAAATTATATATTTGGAAAGACGAATTAAACAAGTCGGACATGATTAGTTTTTTTCCCGTGTGTATAAAATTAAATAGGATAAAGTATATATATGATAGTGTTAAAGTCAAAATGTATCATGTAATAAAGACGAAGGGATATTAGGCTGGAACAAGTTAGTAGTTGATTAGCCAATCCTCTAGGTTGAATATCGATCAATAATTAGTTCGCTTAAATTAATCAATTTTATTAATACAATAACGCATTTTTTTTTCAATGCTGTCACAGACCCACAATTACTCTAACAACCAATTAAAAGTATCAATCCAAATTGTTAAAGTTTTCTTTCCAATTTTAAAATATCTTAAAATGATTCTCACTCTACGGGCGCGAACAAACAAAACAGAAGTTTTTTTTTTTCTCATCTTCAATTAAATCAATTAAACTCATCAATTTAGTCTCGTCAATTCATTTATTCAATTCAATTGAATCAAGTTCAATTTAGTTCAAATTTAATTAGTTTTTGATATGTGTTTGTGAAATTTTTTATTTGTTTAATTCCATGTCGTGTACAGAGAATGATATCAAAATGTTAGTGACGCACACGAGTCAAACCATGCAATTGAATGGAAGGAATCATAATGTTGGGTCGTAAGGAAAACTTTCGAGATTATACTCGAAAGTTTAATAGTACTGTATATATCATGCCTGCAAAATATTTGCACGGGTTATAGTGCTAAACACTTTTCAAACCTAAGAATATGAAGATCATATGCAATCATTGAAAGGTAGGATCATAATTAGTGATCCATCGAGGGAATTCGCTATTTTGTCATTTAAATCCTTAATGTTCAACAGATTACATACAAATTTTGTGGTCCTTAAAATTAAAAAATACTTTGACACTTTAATTGGAGTACCAAGTAAAATTGATTTAATTATCCTTTAAAGATTATTTTTATAATTTCCTTTGTTATCAAGATCTCTTAAATCATGGGAACAGTTCTAACCAATTGACCACCTTCACTATCACAAGTTTAAGTACTCATCCGTCCTAAATATTTTTCTCATTTCCATTTTAGGTTGTCCTAAATGTTTGTTATTTCCATTTAAATGTATCATTCAATGACTATTTGGGTCTTATGTGACTCTCTCTTCTTTTTTTTTTTTTTATAATTTTTGTCCTCATTGCTGTATGTTTTTTCTAAATTTACCTTTACTTATACTTATCCCTCCTATGTTTTTTTTTTTTTTTTTTTTGTTTTTTTTTTTTTTTTTTTCTTTTTCCTTTTTTTTTTTGTTTTTGTTTTTTTGTCTTTTTTTATTATGTTTTTTTTTTTTTTGTTTTTTGTTTTTTTTTTTTTTTTTTTTTTTTTATTCGTTTTTTTCTGTTTCCGTGTTTAATGGCTTGGTGTATTACATAAGCTCATTAAGACATATAACTTGTTTTATGTGAGCAGCCATCATGCCTCGGGGCGACTTCAATCGAGATCTCGAACATATGCTAAAACTTAAAACAAGACAATGCTCGACGAAGATATTTTGGAAAGCTTCGGTTTTATGCTGAGCTCGCCAACTCGACTCACTTAAGTTTATTGCACGATAGATGAACGAGTTTATACTCGAGACACATATCGCGCTTAATAGGCTCAAATCTTCCTCCTGCATGAGACCGTCACTCATTTTTACCTGCATATTTCCTAAATATTAATTAATTGGATTGAATATTAATATTAATTTATATTATAGAATTAATAAATGTGCTTCTGAACAGTATGTAAGCGTACTATGATCACTACTGTGTATTGGTCTAAAACAAACCTTAATTATCTTAAGTAACTTTTCCTCCAAATTACATGAAATTAGACCTTTAAAACATTTATCTTAATCATAACTATTAGTGATAAATTAGCTCATTTTATATAATAAACAAAAAATACTTATAAAAGAAAATTGTTTTGTGATATGGTGTATGTATACATAAATTATTATTCAAAATATATTACATCATTTTTTGTATTATTATTCAATTTGTTGCTAAAAATATTTAATTAATTTCTTTTACGGAGTACATAACTCCAATTCATATTGCTTATCTATCTATCTATCATAAATACGGAGTAAAAAATTCTTCATTTTCATGTTTTACAAGTATTTTCGCCTAAAAGAATCTTCATTTTAAACAAGTTTTACAAATAAATTTGATTAAAAAAACCGTGCATCACACAAGAATTAATCTAGAATAATTTTTTAATACGAAATACTCAACTTTCATTACTTTAATTTTCGTAAAAATCACAAAATAAGAAAATGATTCGGGTACAAATGGAGTATTTGGTAGGGAGTGTATGTAAATTAAATAGTTGTCCAAACTCATGTGAACATGCTACGGAGTACAATGCATGGGATAAGTAATTCGACTCATTGACATGTTCTATAGTGATGATGAAGACTTATTCGCGGATTATCATTTTATTACAATCTCAAATGTAATTAACAGGACTTGGAGCCTGTAAACTTCAATTTAATTTCAATTCAGTTCAATTTAGCTCAATTCTTAATTCAATTTTTTTCTCTCATAAAATATTCAATTTAGTTCAGTTCAATTTCATTTAGTTCAATTCAGCTTTATTCAATTCCATTAAATTCAATTCAATTAATGTAAATGTAAACGAAGCCTTGGATGAATAGGTTGACGGTAGAACAGTAGGGCGGCTAGAATGGAATGGGGAAATGGAAAGGATAAGAAGGAGGAGTGGGACCCAAGTTTGAACGAGATGAGCGGTAAAAAATAAGCAGAGAGAAGGGAAGTGGTAAGTAGTACTAGGCATTAACCAATAACCAATAACCAATAAGCAATGAGAAAAAACAAAACGAGAGAGAGGACGACGACATAAGAATATATAATAGAGAGGTAGGTAGAGTTTTAGAGGAGTATGATAGTGTCGGAGAAGCGTGGTGAGCAATTATTGGGAAACGCTTTGTTCCTTCATAATTATCAATAATCATCAATCCTTCCTTCCTTCCTTCCTCTGATTTCGGCATCTGATTCTTTCTCACTTCCGTACCCTCTTTCAGTTTGCCCCTCATTTCCCGCCTCCCTGTTTCCTCTCTCTCTCTCTCTCTCTCTCTCTCTCTCTCTTCTTTTTGTCCTTTTTCTGCTATTCCTTACCCTACCCCCCCAACCTTCTAATCTTACTTCAACGCCTTTAATTTCATGGATTACTACTATCTTCAATTCTATCATCGCTCGAAAGTCGAAACCCATTGCGAAAATAACTGTGTGACTCACTCTAAACAGAGAGTCTTAACATTATATATAGAGAAACAGATTACAATCTACGATTGTATAATTGCATGAGTGTCCCTAGGTACATCAAAACATTGTTTCAAAAAAGTCTTACGTAACACTCACAAGTCACAACGATCATTTAACTTATAGCGCGCATAGGTTGTGTGTCGCGTATGTACAAATACATGTAATATACTGTATCTTGATATGGATACAATGTGATAAAGACAAGGATAAGCAAAGTTATCATGATTCATGAGTATATTACTCTCAAAACACAATGACATGAGCAATTATTGTTTAAGATAATTATTGCTATACTAATCATGGTTACGACCTAAGGGGGACGTAGCACACTTTCACTCCAAAAGTAGCTTTTTTCTTTCTATTTTTATGCTTTTTTGATTTTCAGTTGCAAAGGTTTCTAAACTTCTAAATTCTATTGCACCACAAGACCACAATACAAAAAGGACTATACGACTACTTGTTCGWTGAAAGTTGTAACATAAGTCCCCATCTAAGTGACTATTATTTCATGCCATGATGGTATTATCTGTTGAATTAGCTTGTGGACTGATGTGGTATACGAATCAAGGAATGGGGAGTGATTAATGACTCGCAGTCATTTAGACCGTTCATATATGACATTTCAATTGATCATTTTGTGGGGTTAATGGGCGCGAACAATGTAATTTTAGTGCAGACAATGTTTTGTAGCACCGAGACAATATTTTGTACTTTGTTTCACATATARAAAGTTTTGGCAAATAATGTACYATTTTCAATCACGATATTAAAGTTTACTTCTCCAAGAGGGAATATCATCAATATAACACAACACAAGCTATACTATTTTATTRGCATGTTGTGTTGAGTCGAATTACTCGAATACYTTCATTATAGTCCAATTACAGCTCAACACGTACTTTAAGGTAGTAGAAAAGTGTATTACAGTATAACTAATCAAATAATTGTTGATTTTTGGTTTATGCACACAAGTATATAAATTTTTTTCATACATTGACTTGATTTTTGAACTTTAAATTACTTTAGCATGTTATTGAACAAACATATAATCGATGTCACAATTTGCCTACTAGTCAATTAAGAACAGTGAAATAAAAGACTATTACACACAAAACACCCAGTCCAAATTAATCGAAAGAGCATCAAAGGTCGAATTGCCTTGATTCTCTTACTCCAAATAAAAGATGATTGAAGTAGTGTGACATGCACGATTAAGGAGTTTAAGCATAGTACAAGGGAGGTATATATATTAGACTATTAGCTGTTAGCTAGAAGAAGTAAAATGCAAAGGAGAAGAAAGGTGAAGTAAAAGGAAAACATACGAAAGATAAATAATAATAAATAATAACAGTGGTAAAAGACAGAAGTGCATGCATTATGCATTTGATTTGATGCAGTATGAAGGGAGTGACTAATGAGCAGCAATGGTAGCACGCGAGGATGCAAAATGCAGCGTTGGTTGGTTGGTCTGTGTCACAYAAGGGGGTGCTCACACGTCTCTTTCAACGCAACAAAGCTCAGTTAACTGCGAATATTAACTACTCTTAATTTTGTCCATGCATGTAAATGTAATAACATTATACCTGATTACCTGACACTGCATGGTACCATGCAACCCTAGCTAGCTTGTTACATACATAGAATAGTTACATACATACTCACTGCTGTGGAGTGCTGTCTCATGTCACTGCACCATATCTTTCAACCTACTCTTTCTCTCTCCTCAGTAATGTCGTCTGATCASTTCTTCATCCATCTCCCTCCCTCATCCTTTTCCCCTTTGGCCTTTTCTTACTTGCTGCTTGATTCTGTGTGTTTCCTCTGCTCTTTCTCCCCTATTTGGCCACTTGTCACGGCCCCTTGCTTACCAATTCCTCTATTTCTAATTGTCCCCTATTCATATCTTCTTAAACTATATACTCTCTCTCTCAAAAAATTAACCGTTTCAATGAGCTAGATTGTTATTGAGACGTGCGATTTCACTAAATTCATTTGACATAAGAAAAAGGAAAATTTCCTTTTGTGTAATCTCAATGGTAGGTACAAGTCTTTAAAAATCCCAAATATAGGTATAAGTTTTGTTTAGCTATTTCAACCATGATTATCATCACATATAAGTTGTTAATTTGGGGTTTTGCCGTTAAGTTCCTTCTATTTCTTCTTCCTGCTATTACTTTGTTTAGCTATCTTAACCGTTCGTTTCATCCCATCATCTTGGAATTTCTTGCTATTCMTACTCATACATACCTTGAAAACGATGAAGCAGAAGAACATGAAGTGCATGATAAGAATATGCATTTTCATTTTATGCCTATTTTCCTCTGTTTTACTCTGTTTGCAGCATTATTGTTGCATTTTTTCTTCCTCCTTTTGTCATCTTTGCCAACAATGAGTTGATAAAACTGCACAATCTTACCCCAGGTCGGTTAAATGGGTTGCTTAAAATTCTTCAAATTCGAGTAAAAATTTGCTGCTTTTGACCTATCTTTGATGAAACCCCCATTTTCTTCCCCAAAATCCACTATCACACGAATTCAAACAAATAGTAGATTTAGGGAAATTAGAATGCCCCTTATCAATTCCAATTGAATCAAAATAAAAATTAGATAGATTAACCAAGCTTAAATCATTAATATGATTTGATACAAATTCCAGTAAAAAAACCTAACCTGATTTTTTCMTTGGGACATTTTTTTGATGAAGATGGAGATGGAGATTGTTGATGAGAYATGTATTGTTGATAGATGGAGATGTAGCAGATTGTTGATGGGAGATGGATTGTTGATGGAGAAAGGAAATAGCAGGAAGAAGAAGATGAACTTAACGGGAAAACCCCAACTTAGTTATCAACCTACGTACTTAGAGGACACGCACCCACCCACCCACTATGTTTGAAAATGTGTATAATTTGTATATGGAAACAGAGTGTGGGAAAAATGAAGAAGAAAAAAAATACAGTTGAGTAGGTATACTATTTGTTAATGTAAATACGTAACGTTACAAAACATTTGTTGCAATACAATAATAGGAAAAAATAAACTCAACTATAAGACAATCAATACACAAAGGCACATGCATAATACATAGAAGTATATATTATCCATGAATCATGATCAATGACTCCTCAGTTGCCGAAGGTTCATGGGAGAGATGTACTTGGTGTCTCCATCAAGTAGTTGCTTGGCTAATAATACATTAGCCGCCTCGCTTGGGTGGTAAGGATCCCAAAACACATGCTTATCGCGGTCTTGGCACAAACTCGAGGTCGGTCCACATGGGATTATTCCGGCAAATTGCCCTCCATTTCCACAACATGCTCTGCTTGCTGTGTTGAACCCTACACAATAACCATGCTTACATAGTTAAAAATCAAATTTGTATAGTAAAAAATGGGGTTATTAATACTATCGTTGCATGTGTGACATTATATGCACGTACCATATTTCTTGTAATTAGTAATAAGTTCCATGACAAGATCATAGACATTTGCATAAACGAAGGTGCTTCCAGGAAGATTTTCGGTCAATTGAGTAAGAAGATCCTTAAGCTTGCCGTTGTATTGGCGTGCAAGCTTATCAGCCAACTCGACGCATTCGTTTTCGTTCAACTGATTGATCGTCTTCTGATAAGGAATGCACCCAATCGGACCGACATTTCCCACCACAAACTTCCTAGCATCCAGCCGGTACAATCTCTGCAAGAAGATCATTTTTGGCAAAAACTAATAAATTGTTGATTAACAAATTAATTAATTAAAGAAGGCGAGATTATATTGATCAAAAAATGAWGGGTATGTATGTAGAAGAATGAAGTGCAGACGTACTGTAAGTTGGTCTCTGAGATGAGAGATCATATCATCAGTAAAAGTGTCAGGATTTTGAGTAATTCTGGCACCAACAGAGAGGACTGGGAGTAAATAATTGTTGAGGAAATCATTTGATCCAACTGTTATTGAGAATATTGATTTCTTCTGTATGTAATCTCTTGCTTTCGATGCTCCCAACAACTTATCGATGTCTTTCCTTGTTATGTTGAAGTAATCCACTTGAACGTCCATTCCAAGCCTGTTCACCTGTTATCAAATCATTACCAAATTAATCATTTCATTTTTTATTTTTTTTCTTAGGAAAAATATTAAACGTATTGATGGGTTTTGATTCATTTAATTAGGTGACCTAACTTCTAAGTGTGTTGCTTGTTAGTATGTGGATTGTCGACATTATAGGACAAAACTGTATGTGATCTCTGTTCCAAGAGGGAATCCAGGGGATAATGTGAAGAATCTTCACAAATTCAGAAATAAAAATAAAAGTCTAAAATAGGTGATCTTACAAATATTCTTCCAGTGGCATTGAGAATTCCACCACCTCCTGATGCATAATTCACTCCATATAGTATGGCTTTTCCTGAGGCATTTGGTGCCAAAAATGGTGTTGCATAATTTGGAATCCCCAATTCTTCTCCTGTTTAGAGTTTAAAAAATAAAAAACAAAAGAAAATAAATAAATTAAAGACCCATACTTTATCAAGGTTGGGCCAGGCCCAAAAATAATAAAAAAAATATATTCAGTCCAAGGACTCCAAGCCCAGAATAATCGGGCCATACCACTTTGAAAATGGATACCGTATAATGCAAAATATTCATAGGAGCAAAAAGAAAAAAAATGATCAAAGAAGTTTGTTGAGTAGTATGATGAAAATTACCTACAATATCTCCAATGGTTCTACCATTAGTAAACCGACCAGTCGGAGTACCACCGGAAGCCTTAAAATCGATCCCATTTGGAGTCGAATCCGCCTTAGACAAAGTGCTCAAGTAATTGTTGTTCCCTGCATCCACCAAAGAATCACCAAATATAAAGGAAGCTCCTAGCATGTTATTATCATCGTTAGCCGCCTCGCCTCCCGGAAGAGAGCCTATCAAACTAATGACCACCACCGCTAAGGCCGCAATCAGCCTAACCTCATAACGGGGGCACCATGATAATAATGCCATGTTGAGTAGAGCTTGCTTAATTTGGAATTAATCAAACTAAGGTCGAGAATTTAGTGCTTATAACAAATGTGTGCATGTATATAATAATGTGAGGGAAATGAAAACTTGTGTAGCTTAGCAATATTGCTAAATTTGGTTTGACCAGTAACTATATTAGCAAAGTATGGTTTGAATGAAGAGGAGAATATAATGAGGCGATTTATATTAGTATATGTATGTGATATATGTAATGAGGGAATTGAATATATTCAATAAGGTAGTTTAGCAACATTGGCGCACTAGTGAGTTGTATCAAAGTGTTGAAGACTTGTGATGTGTTGCGTATAATAGTTGATGAAATGTAATAATGTATGCGTTACTCCTTAGTCCTTTTCCTTTGGAAAATGTGAGGGTTGCATCAAAGTAGAGGGATGGTGTTATTGGTGAAGCTTAGGTGTAGTTAGGTTTTGACGGTTATTAGTAGTGCTTGTTTTTGGTCTTACATGAGGAAGACTTTAATTTGTTTTCCATTTTCAGGGGATTTTAATTAATAATAACTTTGATATAAACTATATTTTCTGTTTCTATGCACTCGGACTGAATTCTAGAAGTAACCAAGGTGTCGACTAATTTGCCAAGTGCCCTATGATACAAAGAAAGTGACAAACAATTAGGAAGTATATACTTCGTATTATTTTATTTAAGGTTTTTTTCATTGATAGCCACCAAGTTTAGTTTTGTATCAATAGTAGCCACCAATTTTTTTTATTATCATTAGTAGCCACTATTTGTGATCCCATTAATAATAATCAATTAGCCAATTTATGCTGTTTAAGTTCCCAAATTCCTTTACCCCAAATCGATTGAAAAACCCTTATATTTATCTCAATTATAATGTTCCACGTGCCCCTTATATTTATCTCAATTATAAATCCCAAAACCCCAAATCGATTGAAAAATCGAATTCCAGTTTAATCGGCTTCCCCATTCTWCCCCAAATTCCTCTCTGATATCTCATTACAGTMGTGTTTCATCCCCAAATTCATTTTTCCCCAGTTTTATGTTCACGCTAATTAATCAATTCATCTCTTCATTCGTCTAATTTCAATGTATAATTTCATTCGTTCGTTGCCAGAACAGCATTGTTGGTAAACATCATTTCAATGCCAAATTCCGTTTTCTAATTCGACTCAAATTTCAATCTCAAATTTCGGTTACGATAATGTCAGAACAACGTTCAATGTCAAATTGTTCAAAGTTCATGCTAAATGGMTTGGATGGATATGTGAAATTGAGAAAATGTAAGTGCTTTGCTGGGAAGTACTATGACATGCGATTTTCTCAATAGACTAACAACCTAGAACGATTCTATTATAAGTGTTCCGGATGTGATGAGTTCGATTGGATTGAACAAGATGATGTTATTTCGAATGAAGATATTGAAGAAAGGAAGATTCGAAGTCTGTTTCAGTGTCATTTCAACACTCCATTGATTCTTTGGTGAAGACAAATAGTATGTTGATGAAATTATTGGTTGTGGTTTTGTGAACTTTATTGGTTGTCATGGTGTTGTTTAAGTGATTAGATGTTAGTTTTTTAGGTGGGCAGTGTTGTTGAATCAAGTTTTTTTAGCCTGTGTACTTTGAGTTTCAATCTCTGATTTTGTAACCATTCTTGTTTGCAATTAGTTTCAAATCAATAAAAGAACAAATTTTATATCAGAATTATTGTATCTGTATATCAGAATATCAGCATTGCAATTTTATATAAGCATTATTGTATCTGTACATCAGCTTATCAGTTTGTGTAACCTATTTCGTAAACTGTTTCCTAAAGTGTTTCCTAAACTGTTTCATTCTTTGTTTCGTGTCTGTTCTGTGTTTTCAATTCTATTTCCAATAGTGTTTCCTAAATTCGAAAAGGCAGAATTTGTCTTCACTGTAAAAGTTGTAGAAATTAAAGTACAAGCAGTAAAGAAGGGTAATAAAACCGCATAAGTCAACATTTAACTAAGGTTAGTATTCTACAGCCTTAGATAACAATAAATTGGCTAATTGATTATTATTAATGGAATAATCAGAATTAGTGGCTACCAATGATAATGATAATAAAAAAAATTGGTGGGCACTATTGATACAAAACTAAACTTGGTGGCTACCAATGAGAAAAACCCTTTTATTTATATGTCTATATGTAACATTGTAATTTTTCAATTTTTGTTCAAGACACATATCCATTTTTTTAACGCCCGTAATACACTTTATACATTAAATATTTTTAATGATATTATCAAATAATAAATTATAGAGATCATATTGTTTACTCCGTATAAGCTTCTCATTGTATTTTTTGTACTATTAATATTCATAATTGTACAACTCTAAAAATTACAATATATATATATATATATATATATATATATATATATATATATATATATATGGGAATAGGATCATGTGAAAACACAAATCTTAGGTGAAAACTAAAAACTTTTAATCTTGACCGTAGGATTTGGAGATGGACGATCACGATTTAATTTATGTATATACTTGTATTTCAATCTGGGATACATTGAAGGTTTAAAGGGGTACACGTGTACTGTTCATCAACAGTAGCTGAAAGTCTTGTGTACCCCTTTACTGCTTGTATGTAGCCCTTAAAATGTAAAATGTACCCATTTATTTTGGTTTTCACGTTTTCATATAACATGTGGTTTTCATTGGATCTTGACTCTATATATATATATATATATATATATATATATATATATATATATAGTGGTAGCAAGTAATTTGGGGATGGCGTGTCCTGGCTACAAGCAAGATTTCCCTAACTTTTGGATTGAGAGAGGGGTGGAAGCTTCCCTTCAATGTTACCTCGGGAGAGCTGACCTTCTATTGGACAAAAGTACGACTCCTGGCTATCTCCGAACACCTGATCAARGTCTGCTTGCTTCTTGCTCTTAAGACCTCAAAGTTGGCCTGACACCTGCACAAAGGAGAATAATTCTATTTGGATTATCTCCCCTCTGATGCTTAATTAAGTACGGGTTTAGGGGAGTAAAAGTACCAAMTTAGAGAGAAAAAGTAGTGAGAGATGCTCTCAAGTACAGTTGGTTGGAAGTTATATGCAATTAATGTTAGGAAAATGTAGGTGTCATAATTGTGGTTTCTCGGGGTATTTATAGGCAATCCCTCTAAAACCAAGACAACCCTTGGATGGGCGACACTTGTCATCCATCCGTGCTTCCTTGTGTTCCTTACCACTGTTTCAGTGTAGAAACGTCGGTTTTCCGTCCCGTTTCAGTCCGGATTAATTTAATCTGTAGCGTTTGCCAAGTGGATCGCTTTGACCCAATATTTGGAGGACACGTGGACAAGGATTTTCCGTGCCACATCATATATATATATATATATATATATATATATATATATATATATATATATATAGAGAGAGAGAGAGAGAGAGAGAGAGAGAGAGAGAGAGAGAGAGAGAAAGTCAGGATCCAGTGAAAACCACATGTTATATGAAAACGTGAAAACCAAAATAAGTGGATACATTTTACCTTATAAGGGGTATATACAAGCAATAAAGGGGTACACAAGACTTTGACCTACTGTTGATGAACATGACACGCGTACCCTTTTAAATCTTCAATGTACCCCAGATTGAATTACAAGTATGTACATAAATTAAATCGTGACCGTCCATCTCGAAATCCTACGATCAAAATTAAAAGTTTTTTGTTTTCACCTAAGGTTTGTGTTTTCACATGATCCTANCACACACACACACACACACACACACACACACACACACACACACACACACACACACACACACACACACACACAGTTATTTGCAATATTTCTATCAATTGCAAATAGCGTAAAAACTAAAAACATGTACGTCCACTTATTTGAGAAATGAACGAGAGTACAATATACAAATTTGATACTCGTATTTCGATTGTATACATCATGGTTAATCAAATACTTCATTCATTTCTCAAATATTGCCTCAGTTTCCTTATACAACAATTTCATATTAATTGTCTCACTTTCATTTCTCTATTATTTGGTTTTTGTATGTGAAAGGACTGTTTTACCCTTCATTTTTTCCTTAATCTTGWCGTTTGTTACTAATAAGATTTAACATACAATCTTAATTATTTCCACCAAAAATTAATGGCATTCAACTAATTTTTGTCAAAAACTACTGATGAACTTCGTTGATGAGCACGCACACTGTTCATCAATTACTCCTAGATCATCCTACCATTAAAAACCCCAGATCTACTTCATTATTCAACTGCATCTCATTCACTCCTCATCTTCTCTCTCCATAAATTTCTTCTTCTTCTTCTTCTTCTTCTTCTTCTTCTTCTTCTTCTTCTTCTTCTTCTTCTTCTTCTTCTTCTTCTTCTTCTTCTTCTTCTTCTTCTTCTTCTTCTTCTTCTTCTTCTTCTTCTTCTTCTTCTTCTTCTTCTTCTTCTTCTTCTTCTTCTTCTTCTTCTTCTTCTTCTTCTTCTTCTTCTTCTTCTTCTTCTTCTTCTTCTTCTGTAAACTTTATCTCCCTCTCAATCACGTTTTCTCTCTTCTCAAATCTGTGTTCTTCGTTTTCAATACAAAAAAAACCATGATTGACTCAAATCCACTCGTTGAGGCCGTTTGGGAGGAAGATGAGAAGGAGATTTGTAACGAGTACTTTATCCATAAGATAAGAAAAAATTTGTAACGGGTACTTTATCACTCAATTCACTCCCTTCTTGAGTGCTATCAAACCTTCAATAATATTGAAGATAGTTAGGTTGATATATTAAGATGATAACAATGTGACAAAAATGTAAACTATAGATCAGATATTGTAAGTAAAACCACAAGGAACTGTATTAAATTTCTGTAAGTATACTATATCATCTGAAATTATCTGCCCATTATTATCCTTAAGATTGCTTATAGATTTCTTTGTAGATATTTTCTCCACAACTCATGTTTGTTCAAACAGAATTCCCAGTTTTTCTGCTCTTTGTTAAAATTAGTGCTGAGGATATTGCAGGTCTTAATTCTTCGATTTTAGGTAAAAAGGTAAAATCGGCCTTATTTCATATGGCTCCCATAAAAAGCCCGGGACCAGATGGGATTCAACCTGTGTTTTATCAAAAATTTCGGAATACAGTGGAACACTCAATTGTTTCTTTGTTGCAACAATGTTTTAGTTCAATGTTTTAGTGATGGGAAGTTGAGTTGTGATATAAATGATTTCTTTAATTGCCTCGTCCCTAAATATGATACTTCTGAATTTATGAAAGATTTTCGTCCAATTGGGTTATGCAATACCATTTATAAACTAGTTACCAAGGTTATTTCTGATAGACTTAAGCCCCTTCTTAATTCTATCATTAACCCGGTTCAATATAGTTTTATTCATGGTAGGCTTATTGAGGACAATGTGCTTGTTGTGAAAGAAATCAGTCATTACTTTTAAAAAATGTGTTAAAAAGAGACACATTTGTGCCTTCAAGGTTGACATTTATAAGGCTTATGATAACTTAGAATAGAGTTTTATTATAGAAACTCTTCTAGGCTGTAATTTTCCTTTATCTTTTGTCAATCTTAACATGCACTGTATTTTCTCTCTAACGATTTCTATCCTTTGGAATGGTGAAAAAACTGAAAGTTTGTCTCCGTCTAGAGGAATAAGGCAAGGTGACCCTCTTTCTTATTACATTTTTGTGCTTTGCTTGGAGAGGCTCTCTCTTCTCATCGAGGAAAAGGTTAAGGATAAACTTTGGATTCCAATCAAAATTGGTAAAGATGTTAATATTTCTCACCTTTTTTTATGCTGGTGATGTTTTCCTCTTTGGTAAAGCTTCTATAGATAATATTACTAATATTATCTTTGTGCTTAATGATTTTGGTAATGTTTTTGGATTGAAAATTAGTCATTCTAAATGTAAGATTATTATTCCTCCTAAAATGCATCATAGATTTAGAAGAATTCTTGCTTATGTCGGGGGAATGTATGGGTCTACTTGTTTTGGTAAATATTTGGGAGTTAGCATATGTCCTAATAAGCTTAGAAGGCAGGATTATGAGGAACTATTAACAAAGACTAAGGATAAAAATAAGAGGTTGGTAAGCTAAACTCATCAATATGTTTGGAAGATCCACCCTTATTAAATCAGTCCTAAACTCTTATCCTGTCTATGCTATTCAAACTAACTTACTTCCCGTCTCCATCATTAATGATCTTGAAAAGCATTGTAGGCAATTTCTGTGGAATAAAGTGGGCTGGAGTTTGTCAACCCATCAATGTTAGAGGTTTAGGCATGCGTAGGTTAAAATATTGGAACCTAGCTTTCATGGCCAAGCTAGCATGAAGAGTCTTAAAAGATTCTAATAAAATTTGGGTTACACTAATCTATCAAAGCTAGACATCTTAAGACTTGTAGCTTCCTCAGTGCCACCCCTTCTACTAACTCCTCCCTGCTTTGGAAGGACATTTTGAAAGGTAGAGACTTACCCCTCTTGGGTTTAAAAAGAAACATTGAAAATGGTTGGGGTACTTCTTTGTGGTATGATCATTGGATTAGTGATTCTCCTCTTATTGATTGTTGTATTAATAGGGTGCTCGAGCCTATTGGTCATTGGAGAGTGGGTAATATCATTAAGAATGGTGCTTGGGATCTAAGTAGAGTCAATCACTTAATTCCTAAGGACATTTGTGACTTAATTGAATCTACTAATCTTTCAAACAATCCTAACCTAGAAGATACTTGGAGATGGGGGGAAAACTAAGAAAGGCCTTTTCACCATTACGTCTTGTTACCATCTAACTACTAGGTCGTATTTCTCTCCCTTTCAATCTCCCTGGTTGTGGAAAAAACTTTGGAAAATTTGAGGTTCCTTACAAGTATAGAATGCTTGCTTGGAATATTGCTCATTCTATCCTCCCAGTGGGAGTTGTTCTTGCCCGTTTTATTCCTCATTTTAATGCTGACTGTACTCGATGTGACGAAGATTTTGAAGATCACATTCATTTATTTAGGGATTTTTACACTTCTCAGTTTCTTTGGTCTAAAATTTTCAGTAAAAATATTCATGAAAGCCCTCCTTTTGTGGACAATTTCTTCGTTGCTCCTTGGGATAAATGGATAAGTCTGAATTTCAAGCATGATAACAAATGGAAAACTATTTTTTGTACTGTTATTTGGTACATTTGGTCAGAAAGAAATGCGGTTGTTTTCAAGGGTTAAATGTATCAACCTAATCCATTCTTTTAACAAATTTCGTAATGATCTCTCCTTAAACTTTGATGTATTTCAGATGGATGGGAAAGAAAGACTTTTGTCTGAGTTGATTGAGCAAGCAAAAATGTGGTTTCCTCTCCGCTTTGGAAGATACAAACTGAATTCAGATGTTGCCTAGTAAAAGGCCTAACTGTTGGAGGTGGTGTCCTTAGGAGAGCCGACGATTCATGGGTGGTTGACTTTTCTGTCAAGCTAAAATCAAAAAGTGCGGTCGAAGTAGAAGCCCTCGCCATTAGGCACGACTTGGAGATGCTAAAGCAAATTGGAATATATAATTTCGACCCCCCATGGATGCTAATTAAGGAGATTATAACTATCAACAAGGCAGATGATGATCAATCTCACCATGAGTTTTGACTCATTTTGAATGATATCAAAGTACCGGTGGACATCAATCCTATGATCGAGATTATGCATCTTCCAAGCAAGTTTAATCGCATCGCTCATGGTCTTGCCGCATTTGGTATGARTATAAAAAAAGACCAAATCACTCACTTCTACCCTCATGCGTGTGTCATTGTAGCTTTTCAAAAGGATGTCAAGAACATTGATGATGGTCTGGCTATTGCCCCTAAGTCTGATGACTAGTTTTCAGCTCCCTGTTCTACCAAGTTTAATTCTATTGAATTTCTATTGATTTAGGTTGCTTGTTACGTTTTGCTGTAATGTCCTTTGGATTTCCTTTTCTTGTATTGAACTTGGGTGCTCATTTATGAGCTAGTTTTAATATATTTTCCTTCCAGATAAAAAAAGTATACTATATCAGAGGTACATTGCATAAGATACTAATGTACTATATCGAGATTTCAGTAAGTATAAAATGCATAATATTGGGTGTGCCTTAATATAACCGTTATTTGCGATGCAAAGTTGGACACTTTGTTAGTTAACCTTTTTTAAGAAGGTTAATCAAACGACGATTTTATTAAGGCTAATTAAGGCATATCCACTTAGAATCCTACCAAGCTGCTTGCACGATGTGTCTTTTTATGATCATCTCAATTTAGTTAAGTTACACCAAGTCGTTCGAGTGTATATCCATTTCCTTTCACGTATATAAAAAAACAATGCTTTTTTTAATTTTAGGAAAATTTACCATAAACTACCCACATCTTGCCAAAATTTAGAAATAAATACCCGCTATTTTTTAAATTTAAATTAACTACCCACTTTTTACACAAAGTTTGCAATTCCCTACCTAATTTCATACTTCGGCAAAAAAAGAAATATTTCGGCAGAATTCTTTGTTCTTCTTCATTTCTCTCTTTTGCTGACTGAAAAATCCCTTTCTCTTTTGCTGAAAGTGCGCTGCTTATCTAGCTCCCAACTCCCAAATCTCAATCTTCATTCTTCAACCATTTAATATATATTTTCAATCTCTGAATTCATAGGATCCATTAAAATCTCGCTTAAACCCACTCGCAAATTCAATTTTACTCACAAGTCTTTTATACTTATTGTAATTTTTGTTCAATTAGAAAGGGTTTGCCCGACTTTTCATATTTTTCGTTCAATTAGAAAGAGTTTGCCCAGATATATTCGTTACTCAAATTGTAAACCTAGTTTAGCGGGAGAACAACAGAGCAAGCGACAGCAGCAGTACACGACACTGGAGCTTCCACGGTGAGCAATAGAGCAAGCGGCTACAACTAACGAGTAGCAGAGCACGGCGCCAGTGCAACTTCTTTCGAATTCTAGGCTCTTGTTTAAGCATAGTATTGTTTGATTGGATCTATTCTTTCAAATAGTACTCACTCCATTCCACTAAATTCTTGTCACTCTTACTTTACACGTTTGCTAATGCACAATTTACAAATGAATATCTTTAATTATACATGAGTAAAAATTATAAAAAATGGATTTTAATAAACTACTTATTAACACAATTCTAATAAGACCACACTTGACTATATCCATTCTTACATGTTAACGATAATTTAAAAGATTCTCACTATTAATGAATAGTTCTCAATATACAATATGACATGAATTTAATGGAATGGAGGGAGTAAGTGGTTTGTATTTGGTGAGGTGAAATTTAGGTGAGGTATTGGGTGTAAAATAAAAGTGAAAATAAAATCACATTAGGTAAAAGACAAATTTGTGTATATATATTGGGTCCCGCCTACAAATCTCTAAAAAGGTTTGAACTATTGTTAAATTTGGTAGTGAGATGTTTGTTATGGGAGGAGTTTATATGAAAATGATGTGGCACAAGTTAGGGCATTGGCAATAGGCCGGAGGTTTGTGGAGAGATTTATTTAGTTTTTTTGAAGTTCATAAACAAACCTCCTATTACGATAAATTTATCAAACATGTTGGGATAAAAGCCCAATCAGAGGGGCTATTTAGTCATTTTTAACAACTGTTTTGATAGACCAACTTTATTTATGCATCCCCTAACGGGGTAAAAGCAGTATGAGAAGGCATTTCCATGAGTTTTAACAGCAGTTTGAAGACCTAGTAAGCAGAATGTAGCATCGGTCAGCTTCTCCTGCTTTCTCACTTGATTTTGGTTAATATGCAGAGGTTTAAGTTAAATCTGAAAGTTAAAACTTAAGATTATTGCATTTTCTCAAGTGAGCGAGCGTGTCGTAGTTGGAGTTTAATCCAACGGAGTGGCCGGCGGAGCAGCGGCGGAGGGGGATAAAAACAGCCCCCCAACCCGGGCGGGACACTGGCTGTTATGCATAAATTAACTTTATTTATATATAGACCAACTTTATTTACACATAGATGAGGTTTAATTTTACATAGACGAAATGTTTGGTTGATCTGATTTTACTTTTTTAGTGGGGACCACATGGGTCCCACTTGTCCTTTTTATCTATTAAAATAAATTCAAAACAATATAATATTTTTGATTGGATTTGTTATCCCACATGCTATGATACATATATACTTCCTCCTCCTATTACTAGTCAATTTTGTTTGGGTTCATTTATGAGAAGACTTACAAAATAGTGAGTGATTTGTAAATGAGGATGTGACGTTTTGGTGGGGTTCTTGGGTTAAAAAAACTGTAAAAATAAATTGAAGTATGAAAGTTAATCACTAAATCACTAAAAAGTTTTATTTTAAAATAGGGCGTACATTGTGGATCCAAATATAAATCTTTGAAAAAATTTACCCTATTGTCAATCATAAGTTTGTATGAGAGAGGTTTGTGAAAATGTGATATGACACAAAAAAAACCTCAATATATTTGTGTCAGAACCCAAAAGATCTTTAGAGGTTTGAACAATTATAGATACTATCGGTTGTGGAACCTAATTGGTAAAAACATTTCCTTGTGTTCAAATTTTAAGTCCACAATCGTCCCTAGTGACTAGTGAGTAGTGTGACTGTCGAGAGTTGACTGTTTTGAGTAGGCCTTTCACTCCCTTTTCCTCTTCCAGTCTTCGACCGTTGTGTCTTCTCATTTCTCATTCCTCACACACCAAAAAAGCAGATTTTACAAAAAAAATGGCGATTACAAGAAGAAGCGCCATTACCAAAGACCAACAACAACAGCAACAGCAACAACAACAAACAACCCTTCTTCTTCTTCCTCCTCCCCCTCCCCCTCCCTGTACTGCCGCCGAAACCAATCCAAATTCAAACAACAACATTCAACAACAACAACAACAGCAGCAGCAGGAACAACCCAAGCAAGCTGAAGCAGCTTCTGGTTACGAGCAAACAAGAGAGCAAAGAATCAAGGAAAACCGTGAACGTTTACAAAAACTGGGCATTGTTGATCTCTCGCATCAACTCAGGTCTGCTGTTTCTACTAACCGCACTCCTAAACGCAAATATGAGCGAAAAACCCCTTTAAAGCCTCTTCCTTTGGCTTCTCCTGAATCCGCCCGTCGTTCTTCAAGGTTTGTACTTTTCTTCATTTTTTGAATTTGAGTTTATATTTTCTGGGTTTTTTTAATCATTTTTGTGTTTTTTAAATGGGGTTTTGAGATCTTTGTCAGTGGATTGTTTATGACATTGTTAATTGATGTGCTGTAATTGTTTATTCCATTTACTTTTTGTGAATCTAATTTGTGTGTTATTACAAAATTTGATTTTTTCATGGGATTAGCACTACATTGCTAAATTAACCTCAATTTGTGGTTTTGATTTTGTTTGCATGAGTTATATATATTTTTTATTATTCTGGTATATTGTAGTTTAGTTTTGTTAATTGTGGTTAGTTTGAATTTGATATTACATTGATGGGGTTTGGTTTAGGCTGAAAAATGCTCCACCAGTGACCTATACTGAGCCAAAGGAGGAGAAGAAATCAAGAAAAACTAGGGACATTGTGTTGGAAGAGGGTGCAAAGCCTGAGTTGTATACTGAAGAGCATGACAAACTGTTGGGTCACACCGAGAAGCCCTGGACTTTCTTTGTTGATGGGTATAGAGCGGACGGGACTCGGATTTATGATCCAGTGAATGGGAAGACTTGCCATCAGTGCCGGTGAGGGTTTCAATTGTCATTGTTCTATCGCGTTAAGCTTGTTATTACTGCTAACTTTTTTGCTGTATTGATTACTGCTATAGTAGCTGATTACAGCTAGCTGTTTTGTGTGCACGAGTGCGTGTGCGTGTGTGGGCATGTGTATCGAAAACTTTGTTGATATGGGCGGAAATGTCTTCTATTTCCGACAAATGAAAGTGACTTAATGTCTTTACCTTTTATTAATCATAGCTGTTTAGAGTTTATTGGAGTTAAATATGCCTCTAAGCCGGGAAAACCGGCTTTACATCTTCATTGGGAACTTCAAAATGTGAATTATCTTGTGGTGAAGCAGTTAAATTTATATTATTTGAATTATTCTAGACCATGGTTTTTTAGTGTCTTTGTTACTTCTTCATTTCTATGCTGCAATGTTATATCATGTTTGCTTTCTTAAAGGGATCATTTCCGAGTACTCGAGCTTTCAACTTTTCGTATGTCTTTAAATTGTTATCTATTGTTGTATTTGTTTCTATTAAACCTTAATAACGGATTTCAAAATCTTAGGCATTGGACATAGGTATCTGGTGGTACCTAGATAAGTGGTTTGTATGCATTATCCACAGTGAAATCTGCCTTCTCTTCTGCGCATACTCACATTTGTCTGAATATGATAAATTGATAATATTACAGTAAGAGTGTTAATATTATCATTCTGCTCGGAAATTTTCTTTCAGTCACATTTGAAGTAGGAATTTGCTTTTTTTTTTCTTCTGAATTATAGATGTTGAAACATGGATCTTATTACTCAGTCATTGCTTGAGCACATCAATCCACTTTCCAAGCATGAACTAGATAATATGTTTAGGTTTCTTACAAAACTTAAAGCTTCTGCTCCATATGATGTATCTGCCCAACCGACAAGCTAAATTAAGACGATATAAGCCCTTAGGTGTAAGGGTACAAAAGGACATAAATCCTTACCTAATTATTTGATAGAAGTGACGTGCATGGAAAACCTAGTGACATACATGGTATTTTTGACACTTGGAGATTGGGCAAATGCCAAGCAGGGTGGATTGTAAACCTAGATACTGCCATTATGACTCGACACATTCTGCATGTAGGGTGGATTGAAACATTCTACATGCTTTAATTTAGAATCTTGTTGTGCTGGAAACTAAAAAGTGTTATCTTTCATAGTCATGTAATGTAATTTATGCTTTCTTCTAATGGAAACCTTGTAACCTGAAAATTATCTTTTTATCCCACTTTTAATCATGTGTGTTGACAGAAGAGTCCTTTTGGATTTTCTACCTTTTCCCCTAAGTGCTAAAAAGAGAGTAGCCTTGGTATAGATCTAAAGAATGACATATCATGGTGCTTAGTTTTGCTTCATAAAAATGGAGCATTTAGGTCTCTGTTTCTCTTATTTTTAAAGTAATCAATGGTCCTTTTTATGTCACTCTTTTACTCCTATATTACTTGTGAATAGCAACATTCAGATTTATGTTGCATTTCTTTCGTGTGGTTCAGCAAATGTTTTTGCTATATCCAAGTTGTGTGCTTGTTGGGATTGGCAACACGGCCCTCACACCAGTAAATCTGATGTACTCACTTATTTGCTTTTATAGTCCTTGTTGTCGTCTCTGATTCAAATGCTCACTATATACTCATTTTTTTCTTGCTGCTTGATTTATGGCATAAGGGATAAGGCTGTATGGAATTGGTCTAGTGGGGAGGGTTCTTCTAGAATAGCATTAGACTACTTTTGTTGTTAGCTTTGGAATTAAGAGGGAGTGAGGAGACAAATCAATTATTACTAGAGGATAGTAGAGAGAGAAGGTTATGGAGAAAACTGTAAAGAATTTAAGTTAAATATCCTCACTCTTCAAGTTTTCTGCTGGTTGAATAATAGTTGAATAAGTTGCTCTGTGAAGGGAGATGGTCAGGTGCTCGAAGGACGTTGTGTTGGAGCATGTACCACGTGAAGGGAACAAGGTTGCGGATTTGTTAGCTAAGACTGCCAGAAAGGATGAGGAACTGGGCTTTTTGGGTAGAAACTTGGTGTATCCACCAGACTATTGTAATGAGTTATTAGCTCAGGATGTTAGATGTTTTTGCTCCCATGATTAGGAGCCTGAACCCTAATTTTATTTTAATTAATGTCTTCCCTTTCTTACCAAAAAAAAAGTTGCTCTGTGAAAAAGAGTTCATGTTATCCAAAGTTTCTCTGGTGCATGTGAGTGCGTACTGTAAGGTTTAGGACAATGGTCCTTTTTATGCCAAGTGAAGAAGCTCAATATTAAGAAGTGCTCCCACTTGAGTTGATCTACAAAGATTTTGGAGATATTATTACGTGCCTGAATTGATGGCATGTCTTTTATAGATCCTTAAAGAGAATAATTTTGCTCTATCTGTTTGATGATTTATATATCTAACATCTAACCATCTTCCTATATGGCATATTTTTGTAAAGCAACATCTGGGGCTAAATCAAATGCAAATACTGTTAAGGATTTCATTGTTTAAAATGGAAAAGAGGTTGACATCATTCAATCATATGACATATGTTCATGTGTATCACATTGATATCAGATATCTGACAGGTTACTGGAATATTGGATTAACATATATTATAGAGATTGACTAGAATGTATCTGTTTTACAGGCAGAAAACTCTTGGACAGCGTACTCGTTGCTCCAACTGCAGTCTCGTCCAAGGACAATTTTGTGGGGATTGTCTTATGATGAGGTATGCATACTAGTTCGTTTTGGATGTAACCCTTTTTTTTGTTCTTATTCAGATAAAGATCAGTTCATTGTTAAAACAGTGACAAAACCGGTACAAAACTATTTTAGGTAGTGTTTGTGCATTATTTTCACTTTATTCAGCATTAGTACTCTGGACATCATCCCCATTCTCATCTTCTTAGGTCACTATCAATATTCCTTTGACTTGGCATTGGTTTTGTTTCTCCAGTTGTTGACGTATCATTAGAATTCTACGTCTAGTTTTGTAAAGGCTCTTTAGGTCATATACCTTGTTTTCCATCCATTGAACTGAGGAATTCATGAAGAATACCAGTAGAAGCTAAATATACATTACCTAACCTATTACTGTTTGGTTTCCAGATTGCATTCTTATTTATTTATTTATTTATTTATTTATTTATTTATTTTAATCTTTACTGATGGAATATGTTTCATTTTGTCTTTTAGTTTTTAAATTGTGTTCCTTGTCTAAACATGTGGCTGAATTCTCTTCACTGAACTTCTTACTTGTAATTTCCTGTTAAGTCAATGGGGATCCTGTGCCTTACTTGAACCTAAGGGTGAAGAATGTTATTACAACATATCTAATCTGTTACATACGTCTTATAACTCGTTGAACAAATTAAAGAATGAACCATAAGTGGGAGTCTTTTGTTTTCCCTGCAGTTACATTTTCTTGCATAATAGTATCCATGTTCTTCAAAACTGAACCTCTAGATCTTAATATGTTATCGATGACAGATATGGGGAGCATGTGGTAGAAGCCAATCAAAACCCAAATTGGTTATGCCCTCCTTGTCGTGGGATTTGTAACTGCAGCTTGTGTCGTCAAGCAAAAGGGTGGTATCCAACTGGTGCTCTGTACAAAAGGGTAGACATTTTCTTGATCTTGTAGTGTTACTTTCTGCAAAGAATTGGATTTGGTGGAATGTTTTGCATTAATTTGCTTTTGTTCCTGCTCCAGATTAGCAATTTGGGATTCAAATCAGTGGCGCATTACCTTATTGCAACAAAACGCGCTCCTCCAGAGTCAGAGAAGAGTTCTGATGCCCCACAACCGGCTAAAAGATCTCTCCCCTTTGAGGGAATGGAGCTAGTAAGTAATGATGGTTCTAATGACAAAGCAGTGGTTGAAGGAACTGAAATCATCCCACAATCTGAAGATAAGACTGCAATTGTTGCCTTTGTTGGTGAGTCAGTTCTGCAGTCAGAGGGTGTTGGAAGACCAAGGAAAAAGTCTAAGAAAGAAACCGAATCTGCTTCCAACATGAACAATCCTAAAACGGCGACTCTTAATGAATCAAACTCAAAACCAGCAGTTAGGCGATCAGGAAGGAAGCCTAAGAATGGAAATGTTGATGTTGAAGGAACTGAAATCAGCCCACAATCTGAAGATAAGACTGCAAATGTTGCCTTTGTTGGCGAGTCAGATCCGCAGTCAGAGGGTGTTGGAAGATCAAGGAAAAAGTCTAAGAAAGAAACTGAGTCTGCTTCCAACATGAYCAARCCAAAAACTGCAGCTCTCAATGAATCAAACTCAAAACCAGCAGTTAGGCGATCAGGGAGGAAGTCTAAGAATGCAAATGTTGATGTTGAAGGAGCTGAAATCAGCCCACAACTTGAAGATAAGACTGCAATTGTTGCCTTTGTTGGTGAGTCAGATCCTCAGTCAGAGGGTGTTGGAAGATCAAGGAAAAAGTCTAAGAAAGAAACTGAGTCTGCTTCCAACATGAGCAACCCAAAAACTGCAGCTCTTAATGAATCAAACTCAAAACCAGCAGTTCGGCGATCAGGGAGGAAGTCTAAGAATGGAAATGTTGATGTTAGTGTTGAATCTGTGAAAACAAGTGAAACTCCAGGAGATGACTCTGCTTCAACTTTGACAGGTCAAAACAGTTCAGATTCTAAGGCAGATAGCATTGTCAGAAGGCTTAGGTCGAGGAACATAACCTGAACTGATACACTTTGCTTAGCCTCTCATCTGATGCAGTTCTACCTTTTAATTTGGGATGGCAGGTGCATATGTATAAGCACCTCTTTTGGGGAGTCTGAAGTTTTCTTATGGGGTCAAAATGAATATAGAATGTGAGGGTTTAAGCACCTTTTTTTGGGTTATCTGGAAGGATCAAACTTGAGCTGTGCTGTAATTATCTGGAAGGGTTACCGACCAAACAGTCCATTAAGATTCTTCGAACTCCATTTGAATTGTGATGATTATCTTATTAACTGTTATCTTTGAACTCCATTGTTTAGTTCAGAAAAAAGTTATTAACTGTTATATGGCTGAGAAGTAAATCTTATGGCAATAACGTTAATTTGGGTACTTTTTATGCTGATCGTTTTCAAATTTTCCATTCATGTTGCAACTTGCAACTATACAAATTAACATTATTGCCATCCAATTTACTTCTTAACTAGATAACGTTTAATGGCTAAACTTCCAGTCTAGCTCGAACTAAAACCGGAACTATGAGTACTATGAAGTACTCTGTACAAGCCAGTTTAATGGCTACAGTTCGTTAAGATGATGAGATACGCTAGGGAATAGTGAAAGTCCACGGACAAAATCACGCAACTAGCTTCAAGCCTTCAACGCCTTCAAGTTTAAATGTCAACTTGTCAAGTGAAATTTCCTTTCGTCCTATAACCTAGCATTCTAGCAAGCAACTATTGACAATTGTTCTTGTATACACTGATTTTCACCTATAATTATAAATATTTTCCTTGTAAAATGAAAATTTGCATATCCAAGAACTGAATGACTGTTCGTCGTTTCGAAATCCTTAATGTCGCCTCTATTTCAAAGCTTAGTTTTTCGTAATACCCTTGCCCCTAAAACCATCACCAGAGCACACCTTAAGCTGTCAACTATCGCAAACCATGAATAACCCAAGCCACCAAGGGCACCAACCACCACAGACCACCCAGCCATCCTTCGAGCCCTCCCATTTTATAAAGGAAAAACAAAATTGACGCCTCTATATTTGTCATCTATCAATTATTGTTCACCACATTATTCATCAACAAATTGTTCATCGTCAATTTATAACCATAAATATTTATTAAAATATAACACATGTTCATTTTAATGTTTTTCTAATGTATATACTCGGTATCATTTTACCAAACTTATCCGATAAATCCAAAAAAATTCAGATTATTTAGGTATATATCCCGAATATTGATTTTTCATATATTTAATGGTTGAATGATAAACACAAGACTTTTGAGCTAGCGCAAAATAACACACATACCCCTACAAGCTTGACCGAAACGAAAGTTAGATCCCCGGATATACATTTCTTTTCTAGTAGTATACTAGTATGTGGAGGGGGAGATAAAGTAGAAAACTAGAAATTAGCCCATAAACCATCCCAGGAAATAAAAAAGGAAGATCAAAACGGTCATTGTTGGAAATAATTGTGATACAAGTGAATGCCACCGACTAATCTTTTCACCTATATGTAGTAGCTCACAAAATCTGATTTACTCCTACCCCTAAGTAGCTCTACATTGTTGACAATTGATGAAGTATGCCGTATTCACTCATCTATATATACCCCATCAATTGTAATGTAATTTACACACAACATTTCAATACAAATGAAGTATATCTTATACGTTTCAGTGTAAAACTCTCTCTATTCTATATTTCTCACAACACGTTATCAGCACGACCATATTTATCAGGTATACTTATACCTGTTCTAAAATAAACGAAGTGATAGTTATTTTWCGTCAAAAATGTTTTCGGGGAGTATGCTCTATAGTTGCCCATATTTGGGAACCTCTATATCAGAAACCCACAAAGGGAATATTTATCACTTTGTTACTATCGATATATATGGGTTTTTATGTTTGTCTTCTTTTATTGTTTACCATATACACTTATTTGCGTACGACTACTTGTGTAAATCACATACATACTATACTATTATTAGTAATCAAAACTAATATGCATACATATAGTATGGATGATAATACGTAATTTTGTATGTTCTCTTATTACTTGTCCTTTGAGACTTAATCAGTCTAAAATTAATTTTAAGTAAGAAAAAAAAATGATGCAAGCTTTATAATTTTTATACTTTATATTTATATTTTTACGACTTCTTACCAACGCGATCTCTTGCACAGATCTTAGGTTCTCGACCACTACGCTTGCACTCATGTGATAATTCTTGCAAACTTAATATATTTAACATATAACTATATTAATACTATTCCTTCTACCTACACTACACTGTTATTCACTACCTATAAACAGTTCATTACACAGTTATGATTATCCTCTATAAAAAGCGGATTACCCTTACCCTTTTCACCACATAATCTCTTATCTTAATCTATCTCACTCTAAAAAATTTATCTTCTTCATTCATACTGAACCACCATGCACCGCCGACGACGATCAATCCCTCCAACTTTTACTTTGAAGAAGATTAAAACAAATACAAGTTATTTGTTCTTAATTGCGGATTATTTGTTATTACTGTAGCATTAGTACTTTTCATGTTAATACACAAAAATAATCTCTTATTATTATTCTATTTATATTGTTATTGTAGTTATTTATGATGTTCTTGTTAGTTCATGTTCTGTATTTAACATGTTTTCAACAATTATTATTTTTTCGATTGTAATATATTTGTGCTTTTAACTAAATATCCTCAATGATAAATTAAGGGGGATAATGATATTAGTATTATTGTTTAACTAACTACTCGTATATATTTTATGTAGCTAATTGAGCGACTTGATAAAAAAACAATTCAACATTCTTGACCTATACTGATGAAAGTGGATGCCCAGATGAATCTGAAAGCTCAAGGATTAGAGCATACTATAAACGATCCTCCCATTGAGAAAAATGCAGATGGAACCACTGTTAAAACACACCGAGGCAACAAGGCAAAAGCCTTGGTGCTGCTTAGGCACACTTGCCTAAAGTTTAAAAACCGATATCTCTTAGTGATGATCCCAAAGAATTATCGGACAAACTTAATGAGATGAACACCAACAAAGGGTGCTCTCCCTAAGGCTCAGTTTGACTGAGTCCAGGAATTTTAAATCCATCAGTGACTTAATTCCAACCTGCATAGAATAATCTATACGAGATATGAAACTGAAAGTGATTACCACACTCCAGCAAGAACATATTGCTGCAAGACAATATCATGAAAGAAGGTTTCCAAGAAATCTCGATGATGATTTGTCAGGTACTGCTCGGTTGCTGAACAGAACAATGACCTCCTAATGAAAATCACACACCTTAGACCATGTGGGCTTTGGCATTCCATGAGGCAAATGCACCTAACACTATCTGAAGGCAATCAATAACTATAGAAGGGAAGTTATACTGGTCGCGACGAGGTCGCGGAAGGAACTTCCGTCGGTCGAGGTCGTGACGCGGTAGAATAACTTTCCCCTAGAAACAATAAGCAGAAAGGTCACCATGGAAACCATCAGCCAAAGAATATAACTGCTACAGGTGTATGACAGGGCATTGGGAACGTACATGACGTACTAGAAAACATTTGTAGACTGTACCAGCTTCCGGAAGGATAAAATGTTGAAGCAATTTTAATGAGACAGAATACCCATCATTGAGTTCTGACTTTATATGGATACATAGACACGGAATGAATTTGTCATTGGGAAAGCAAACGCCTAAAATCAACTAAATCAATTCATGTCTACAAGTGTGTTTCCCACTTTAAGTTTCTTTTATGTTTTGAAGGACTTACCCTCGCTCATGTTTGTTTTGAATAATTATGTTTCTGTTGAACTTTGATTACCATCAATAATATTTGTTGTACTTTGTTTTGAAACTGATTATACTATTATTTATTATGAAGATATGAGTTTGTCTGTTGATGAATCCAAACACATCATAGACAGCTGATGCAGACACATACCATTTTGAAAATAAAGGATATTTTTCAGAATTGAAGATGTCCAGAGCAAGTGTTAACACTACTGGGACAACAAAATGATAGAAGGTTCAACACTTGCATGATATTCAAACAATAGAAAATAATAAGCACTTACCGAGCAGTCTCGAAGAAACCTTATTAGTTTTAAAGATGTGCGTCAAAATGGCTATCATTAGAAACAATGAATTGAAGCAAAAGGAATACTTATGCCTAACATAAGAAAGAGGCAAAAGATTTTTGAAAAAATTGCCATCCACGGACATATATCATTAATATACGTAAAAATAAACATGATATCTAGGAGATAACGAAAAATATTCATATATTGCATGACCGATTGGCAGTACCCCGGAATGAGTGAACAAAATTAATCGAAAGTTCAGTACATCAATCAAAGACACCTCCGAATAAATTAGCATGCAAACATGCTCACTTGGCAAATTAAAAAGGCCATCTTTGAATAAATGCCATGAGTCTCCTTCATTTTGGAAAGGATATATCAATGGACCACATAATCCCCAGTGACCATTTCGATACTTTATGTGTTGTATGACGCATCCAACACGATGGTCAATGTAAGCCTCTGTCTAGTAGAAATTTGCATTCGCAAGTACTAGCTCAATAATCGTTGAGAACCCATTCCAGATTATTCAATCAAGAAAATAAGACTTGATAACGCTAGATGATTTACAATCACATTTAATGAACTATTGCATTTCAATCGGGATTGAAGTTGAACATTCAGTTGCTCAGTTCACACACAAAATGGTCTTGCAGAATCTCAATAAAAAGACTGCAATG
Organism: Bassia scoparia; assembly: GCA_008642245.1. Taxonomy (NCBI): domain Eukaryota; kingdom Viridiplantae; phylum Streptophyta; class Magnoliopsida; order Caryophyllales; family Amaranthaceae; genus Bassia; species Bassia scoparia. The sequence goes on from SNQN01000480.1 coordinate 39,941, forward strand.
ACAAGACCACATTAATGAGTACAAACTGCCTTCCTCATGTTGGGTCATGCAAACTTCATGCAGCAGCATTGAAAGAATATAAGACCCACTGCATATCATAAATAATCTCCAGTGCAATTGGTCTCCGGAAGAGAACAAATATCAAGCACTTAAAAGTATTTGGGTGTCGTGGTATGTTCCTATTGCCCCACCTCAACGGAAAAAATGGTTCCACAACGAAGCCTGGGAATTACGTTGGTTATGACTCCCCTTCTATAATTAATATCTTGAACCAATAACTGGTGATATGTTTAGGCAAGATTCGCCATGCCATTTTGATGAGCAGTATTCCAACCTTAGGGGAGAAAAGTGGACCCAAATAGAAAAGAATAGAGATCACATGGAAAGAATACAATTCTAATTCTAGACCCACGAACAAACTCTTGTGAACAAGAAGTTAAGAAATCGTCTATTTACAAAGTGTTGCAAACCAATTGCCTGATGCATTACAGATGCAAAGAAAGTGACGAAATCTAACATACCGGCAGAAAATTGCACCAGCGCGCATTGAAGTGTCTATTGATAATAAGACATGAGAATGAGTCTAGGCACAAGAAAACGTGGAAGACCACCTGCTCAAAAGATTCCAAACAAAGAAGTTGAATTGCAAGATGAAAATGCAAATGACACTATCCTCCCTCCAGAGAACCTGATGAAAGTGGAGATGGAAATAACAGCGTCCAAATTGAAGAGGAAAATAAACCATGACAACAATGAAACTCGTTGAATTAATTCAACTAGAGTTTCAATGGAAAGAAAAGATGTTGTCATCGAATGAAGTATTTTCTTATTCAGAGCATGATGGACACATGATGAAGATGATTGCGAGCCAAGAACGGTATGATGCCCGCATAGAAAATTGGCAAAATGGAAAGAAGCCATCAAGCAGAACCGAAATCGCTTAAGAAGCGAGAAGTCTTTGGAAAATAGGTCAAACACCAAGGGTTAAAACTGTTGGATACAAATGAGGTCTTTGTTAGAAAAGAAAATGAGAAAGATGAAATGTTTAGATATAAGGCAAGACTTGTAGCACAAGGTTTTTCCCAAATGCCAGGAATTGATTATGATAACAATTCTCCAATAGTTGATGCAACTACATTGAGATTTTGGTAAGCTTGCAATTACAAAGGATGCAAATCGCTTATGGATGTTGTGACCGCATATCTCTATGGGTCACTTGATACAGACTCTATATGAAAGTCCCTGAAGGGCTAAAGCTATCAGAAAAAATCAAAAACCTAAGGAAATGCTTTCCATAAAGTGGAACGATCACTTTAGGATAAAGCAATCTGGGAGAATGTGGTATAATCGTCTCAGCGAATACCTCAAAACACGGGTTAAAAATGATCAAATTACCCTTGTTATTTATCAAACATCACAAGCAGGTTTCGCTATATTGGCAGTTTATGTTGATGATCTAAACATAATGGAACTCCCACAGAGCTTGAATGTAACTGCCAAATACTTAATGAAAGAATTTGAGATGAAGGATCTTGAAAACGAAGTTCTGTCTGGGATTACAAATTGAGCGCACTTGAAGGATGGTATTTTGTCCATCAATCAAATTACACTGAAAGGTCTTAAATGCTTTACATGGACAAAAAATCCTATCGGCTCTCCAATGGTTGTTCGGTCATTAAACGTAAAAGACGATCCATTCCGACATCGAGAAGAAGATGAAGAAGTCCTTGGTCGGAATACCATACTTAAGTGCTATTGGTGCCCTAATGTATCTAGCAAACAATACAAGACCAGACATAGCTTTTGCTGTGAACTTACTGCTAGATATAGTAGTCACAAACCAAGAGACATTGGAGTGGTATCAACACTTATTTCGCTACCTTCGAGGTACACAAGACTTGGGATTGTTCACCAATCAAAAGGTAGATGCTACTCTTGTTGGATATGCAGATGCTGGCTACTATCAGATCCCAAAAGGCAAAATCACAAAATGGAAGTGTTTCACCTATGGCGAGACAGCTATATCATGGAGATCAACAAAGCAAACATTGACAGCTACATCATCAAACCATGCAGAGCTAATACTTTTACGAAGCAGGGATGATGTGTCTGGCTCAGATCTATGATTAGTCATATTCAAAGAACGTGTGAATGAAGACAGTTTCAGAGAATCCAACGGTGATTATGAAGACAATACAGCTGCAGTCACTCAAGTCAGTGAAGGCTTCATCAAGGGTGATAGAACCAAACACTTATCACCAAAACTTTTCTTCACACATGATCTTCAAAAGGAAGGAAAAATCGACGTTCAACAAGTTAGATCATGTGACAATCTTGCAGACCTATTCACCAAGTCACTACCACCAAAGAAATTTGAAGAACTGGTGCACAAGATTGGAATGCGACGCCTTCGAGACATATGTTGAATTCAGGGGGAGACTATATGCACTGCACTCTTTTTCCCTTCGATCAAGTTTTTATCCCATTGGGTTTTTCCTGACAAGGTTTTTAATGAGGCAGTATACCAAAGCATACAATGCAAATTTGTACTATTCGCATAGTTGTATTTTCGGTGGACATTCAAGGGGGAGTGTTGGAAATAATTGTGATACAAGTGAATGCCACCGACTAATCTTTTCACCTATATGTAGTAGCTCACAAAATCTGATTTACTCCTACCCCTAAGTAGCTCTACATTGTRGACAATTGATGAAGTATGCCGTATTCACTCATCTATATATACCCCCTCAATTGTAATGTAATTTACACACAACATTTCAATACAACTGAAGTATATCTTATACGTTTTAGTGTAAAACTCTCTCTATTCTATATTTCTATTTCTCACAACAGTCATAAATTTATAAACCCTCCTAAAACCCCTGTTTCACCAAAACCAAACTCCCAAAACTTCTACCATTCACAAAATCTCCCACTCAATCAATCGATCAAATGATTCAAAATTTCCGACGAACCCTCCTCGACCACTACCTCCGACCCACCTTCCGTCACCCATTTCTCCGCCACGCCCACCGGAAGTCCCACAAACACCCCCCAAAACCACCGCCACCGCCGCCGCAACCAACGCCGCCTAAACCACCGAAGAAGGTGGAGAAGATGACGGGCCCACACGGCCAAACATGGGAAGATCCCTACAGCTGGATGTCGAAGCTGAACGACAAGGTTGCGATGAGACACATGGATGTTTACATGGAGCAAGAGGAGAAGTACACTGAAGCTGTTTTGTGCGGCACTTACAATCTTCAATCCAAACTTCAGTCTGAGATTGCTTCCCGTTTGCCTTATGATCTTTCCTCTCCTCCCTTTCGTTGGGGCCCTTGGTCTCTTTCTCTCTCTCTTTGTTCATCCTTTTTATTTAAAAGTTTTGATTTTTTGATTGCTTGTTTGATGAGATGTCTTATTTTGGGTTTAAATTATGGTGGGTTGTGTTTTGCTTGATGAACCAAAGATGGGATTTTGTGTAATATAAGCTGTGTTAGGATTTGAATTCAATTGAAGTCGCATTCATTTGGGATGATGCTGTAGTATTATTGTATCAATTATGATGTTATGTGGAAGTAATGTTTTTCCTAATCAAGGTTCTTATAGAAGTACTCTTTTCCACTGTATAAATAATGTGGTTGTCCAAAAATTTAAGAACCTTCAGAGTAAATTAGTAAATGACTATATATTTTTTTTAATTGGTGTGTTGTGCTGTGTAATGGAATATGCATTAGTTCAAAAATATTATACTGGGAGAAATTGTTAATTCTGGATTTGATCTTGGGAGTAATTAGCCCTTTTGATTCAAACTCATTCATGAACCCATAATATGATTTATGTTAGTGACGCTGTGATTTATATCGCCAAGTACACTTATGATAAGCTGCAGTTCTGCAATGTGATTGACATTGGGGTGATATGTTTACAGTTTGCCAACATGCCACTTCTATCTTTATGATTTATAACTAAATCTCCTGTAAGTACATTACATGTTACATGATATTAGTTTGGACAGAGGGACCTAACTTGTTTGGCCTTTGTATGAGCATACCTTTCGCCTTCCTTTTTCCCCATTGTATTGATTTGTTTTGCTGGTATCAGAGTCTGACTAATTGCTTGTTTAAATATTATTAAGGGCATATACAGGTTGTACTATAGACGAGTTGAGGAAGGGAAGCAATTTCCTGTGCTATGTCGTCGATTGGCAAGTTTAAATGAAGAGTTTATTTCAAATAAGTCCCCGTTTTCGGGGTTTGATTTCACATCAGGAAAGAAGATTGAACAGAAGCTGATTGATTACAATCAGGAAGCTGAGAGATTTGGAGGTTCATTCCTTATGTTTTAATTGCTTATAAGTTGAACAACTATTTGATGATGTCTTGTTATCACATTAATTTTATTGGCGTTTTGTTTATGACATGTGTTTTTCTCATTGTAGGCTATGCGTATGAGGAACTGTGTGAGGTGTCACCAGATCATCGTTATATTGCCTATACTATGTATGACAAAGACAATGATTTTTTCAAGTTATCTGTAAGGGAACTGATTACTGGCTCTTTGTGTGATAAGCCTCATGCTGATTGGGTTTCAAATGTGGCATGGTCCAAAAATGGGCAGTCACTGTTTTATGTTGTCACTGACCACTACAAACGCCCTTGCAAGTTCGTAATTTCCTACTTATTGCTTCTGAATTGTTTTTGTTCAAATTGTTTATGATTGAAAATTGATGATGATGTTTCTGCTTCTTTATTGTCAGGTTGTATTTTAGCATGATTGGATCAAACGATGATGATGTATTACTTCTTGAAGAACCCAAGGAGAATGTCCATGTTAGCATACGACACACGAAAGATTTCCGTTATGTGACTGTATATATACTCTCCACTACAGCTTCTAAGGTAGTACTTTCAAAGCCCAAAGCCATCTTCTAAAATGGTTTGCAGCACTAARATGTTCTTAATTAATATTTCTCATCAAAATCCAGGTTTTTTTGATAGATTCTTTCAAGCCTTTGTCGGGAATGACATTAGTGTGGGAGGGTGAACCATTTGTCCATTGTGTTGTTGAGCATCATCAAGGATACCTTTACTTATTTACAGATGCACCGAAGGAAGGACAACCAGTTGATAATCATTATCTTCTTCGCGCACCCGTTGATATTGCTCCTGATCATAGAGTGTGGGAGGTATGTGAGGTTTCTTGTTGATGCCAACTTTAACCWTCTAGGTGTTATTTTTTCTTTTGTTAATGCACCATGTTCTCCAATTTATTTCTAATTTTGTCAAATGATAGGCAGTCCACTCTTTTCTTTTTACTCTTCTTCTTTGGCTTTTGACTCCCTTTCTTGTTTCAAGTCCACTTTATCATGTATTTCCTTTTTATCACTATCATCAATTCATCATCAATYTTAACTTGTGACGGGATGGTCTTAAGCTTTTCCCGCTTCTAGTAACAATGACATTGGCATGCCTCCTAGGGTCTTCACCTTGACTTGGCAAAGAAGTACTAGATGTGTCTTTATAGTTAACAAATCGAGCCATTTGTCTTTCTAACATTTTGTTGTAGGTTCGCATTTGCTTAAGAGTCTCCTCTAAGTAATTGTTCTTGTTATTTTGAACATTAATGAATTGCTCCATGGTGGTCTCTATACCTGACTTAGGAGGAGACAAAGCTTGACTTTGGAAAGTTGGTCGAGAAAAGGGGCTTGGTTTGGTCTATATTGTCCATCAAAACCGGGTAGGGCATTGTAGGTGCTTGAGATGTGCTTTCGAATGTTCATGCTTTGCACCCAAAAATTAGTGACGCTCGATTAATGAATGCACCCAATCTCAAAGTTACTCGCCTGTGTGGTGGGAGTAGCAATCCCACTTGCTTCATGGTAAGAAGGCGGAGCACTGTACTTTGTCAACTATCTATTTCTTTGTTCCACCATTTGAGGGTGAGTTGATGAATTAGGAGAGTTGGTTCTTGGTGACTCTTATGGGATGGTAGTTTCAAAAGAGTCACTAAAACTAGAGTGATTTGATTAATCCTTGTTTTGTGGTTCACTTGATGTTGCAATACTTTTCACCCTCACTTCTCTTCTATTTGCCCTCACGACCTTTTCAATCTTGTGGTATAATGACACAAGAGGAAATACCCCATCACTTCTTTTGGGCATAAAACGCAAATAACTAGGAGGGGCTTTAGTAAGTCAGTAAAAGAACATAAAGCAATAAATGAGTTAGTCTCACAAATTTCACAATCAACTCAATGCTTAAAAGCTCTTCCCTGGCAACGTGGGCGTGTCAAAAGTGACTCGAGTGTGTTAGGGAATGAAGCTTGGCCAAGCCAACACGCGTCTGTCAAAATTGGCACGATTTCTTAGGGAGGATGCCACACAACCATATTAAAAGCAACATGGCCATGTTGACCTGGTGCTTCAAAATTTGGCTTCGACTTACACCAATAAGCTGTAAACCTCTTATTATAGCTGGATTTGTGACCCTTCGTTTGCTCCCCGTGAAATTGGCCCTACAAAGACGAGCAAACACCAAACACATCCAACTATAACCAAAAATCAAGTTGGAACACATATGTACGGCACAAGGTTAGAATGGATGATTATTACTAAAACATACCAAACGAGAAGGAAAAAGGATAAGAAAACAACTCATTATAATAACTAAAGTAGGTTCACGAACCCACTCATGAATCTTACCACTGTTATCCTTTTAAGCACGGTAGGATGATTGCCTCAATACCTATTGTACTTTTTATAATTTGTCTCGTAATAGATAATATGTATTCAAAACTTATCAATTGACTACTCTGCGACTGTCATATCATATGCTATTGATCATTTGCTGCAGACTGTGTTTGTTGATGACCCAGACATGGTCATCGTAGATGTTGATTTCAATGACTCATACCTGGTGCTCATTTTGAGAGAAGGTCAAACATTAAGGCTATGTACAGTTCCTTTACCCTTGCCCAATCATAAGGTAAGCCTAAGGCCAATATTTTTTTATTTAGTGTCTGATTCAATGTTGCAATGTTAGGCTGAGGTTTAAGATGTTTGAATTCTACAGGATATCAATTCGGTTTCGGAAAGCTCATGTAGACTATGTAGTATGTTCAATTGTTTCATGTCATTGGCCTATGGGTGGCTGAATTTTTTGTTTGAGCTAAGTGTTTTATAGTCCATGAGTAACTTTATGTCATTGGCCTATGGGTGGCTGAATTTTAGTTTAATTGCTGGATTAGTTAGCTGATTAGGGTATAAAGCATAGAATGGGAGCATGGTGTATTGGTGTCTAAAAAACCAAGTTTGTTTGAATTCTAAAATCTAGGAGAACTATACCATATGCGTAAAAAGTTTTAAGATATGTACTGGAATTTATTTAAGATTCAATCATTATAACGATTATATAATTATATATTCCATGCTGATATTCTGTCTGTTACTCTGGTATATGTATCCTGAAAATGTATTCCTTATGTGTGCTGCTCTTTTATTTTTATAGGAAGCAGTTCGTCTGGTGGAGCATAATCCAAGATTTCTTCCATTGCCAAAGCGTGTTTGTGAAATCTTACCTGGGCCAAATTATGATTTCAACTCCTCCACAGTGCGCTTTACAGTTTCTTCTCCTGTGGTACATAATAATTTTCAATTTTTTGCATGCATGATTGGGTTATTATTTAAAATTTTTAATTATCAATCTTTGAATTGCCTGTCATGTAAGCCATGCTCTTTTATTTTATTTTTTTAGTCTAAGATTCACAATTTCTTCACTTCAGAGTTATAGTGGTTCCTGAAAAAGGTTGGGCTTCTTATTAATTTGCAGTTTAGCAAATTGCATGTCAGATTAATTTCAATTTGGAAGTAGCCTCTGCTGGGATGAGGGTGCGTAKGGCCTTAAGCGTCCAAGCCCTCCCCTCTTTTCCTACCTGCCTGCTTAATGAAAGTAGCTTATATAGGGGCCTGAAGATAATTTTGAATGGGGGTAGAGCTGTCTTCACAATTGTTTCTGGTCTGGCTCTCTATACTCTTAAGAATCTTGATCTTCTCAGCGACCTATACAATTGGTGTCATTGTGCTGCTGCTGTCATGTTGTGATGCTTCATTCCTTTTATGCAATACAATTTCTGGGCAAGTGAACAGGTGACTTTCTTATATAACCTTTTCCGATTTCCTCTTACAGATGCCTGATGCTGTGGTTGATTATGATCTTCTAAGTGGCAAATGGAATATAATTCAGCAGCAGAATTTGCTTCATGAAAGAACTAGAATTTTATATGGAAAAGCTTCTAATTCACATGATGATAGACCACCAAGTACTGTATGTTTTGATACTGAAAGCGATAAACATATCGATGATGAAAACCTTTGGAATGACCTTTCTGAGTTTTATGCTTGTGAACAACATAATGTATCCTCACATGATGGGGTCATGATACCATTGACAGTCATATATGCTCCTAGAAGCAAAAGAGAAAACCACAATCCCGCATTACTTCATGGACATGGAGCTTATGGCGAACTCTTGGACAAACGCTGGCGCAGTGAACTAAAAAGTCTTCTTGATCGCGGTTGGCTTATTGCATATGCAGATGTTAGGTAGGTTGACACTTGTTAACCCACCTTAACTAATCCATTGTCTCTAACTGACTAATTGTAATTTTTAAATTTGTTGTTTTCAGAGGTGGAGGTGGCAGAGGTAAGAAGTGGCATCATGACGGGAGACGCACTATGAAATATAATTCCATTCAAGACTTCCTGTGTTGTGGGAAATTTCTGGTTGATGAAAAAATTGTGCATGAGAACAAGCTTGCTGCGTGGGGATATAGTGCAGGAGGACTTTTAGTTGCTTCAGCTATTAATGCATGTCCAGAGTTATTTCGTGCTGCTGTATTAAAGGTCCTGCATTTTTTCCCTCACCTTTCCTTCTCTCCCAATCTCCCCTTTTACTATAGGAAGGATAGCTAGGAAAGCTTGGCAGCAGTTGTTTATGCATCTCTAGACCCATTAAATTGCCTCTGTGTTATTTAATTTACCATTGTGTCGTGATTAAACATTTATTCATCAAATTGCATTGGATGCTTCACATGTACCATATGCTACAGATCTTGAAATTTTGTTTTTGATGCTGTTCAGGTACCTTTCTTGGATCCAACAACTACGCTTCTGAATCCTATATTACCCTTGACACCAGCAGATTACGAAGAATTTGGGTATCCATTTGATGTTGAAGAGTTTCGAGCAATACAGAATTACTCTCCTTATGATAATATCAGAAATGATGCTGTTTATCCAGGTGTTTTAATCACGTCGTGTTTCAGCACAAGGTAATGCCTTCCATTTTCTTTTCTTTCAGGAAAATCTGATCTAGTGTGTCAAGCACTGTTTTTGCCTCTAGTAAATTATTGCACACTCGTAATGTATTAATGAAAGTTTTATGGAACTATAGTATTTAGTCGTACATTAGATCTAAACATAACACGACACTGATCTCTTTATCTTTTATGCAACCTTCCTGCCCCCGGAAACCAGGTTTGGTGTATGGGAAGCTGCAAAATGGGCTGCACGTGTTCGAGAACATACTATTTATGACCCAACTCGCCCTATTCTCCTCAACCTAATTACTGACATAGTTGAAGAGAATAGGTACATGAGAAGCAAGGAATTGGCCTTGGAGACAGCATTTCTAATGAAGATGATGGAATCTTAGCCATTCATCCCGCTTCAGCTAAGTGTTACTGTAAAGGCTTAAGGCAAGCAAAAGACGTCTCTCCTAAGGTGGTTGAATTTCACATGATTGCCTGCAATACGAAGCTCCTTTGGTTGGCATTGTGGTTGCTCATTCGATTCAGCAGCTCGTGCAAAAGCCGTCGCACTATAGGGATAATAACACAGGAGTTGTACTTGATGTCTTGTTTCACTGTATATGTCAAAGGATACTCAGAAGGGTCTTGGTTAACAACAGGTTACTATAATTCAATCAGTTTGAAGTTTGAACACAAAAAGTAGTTCTAGTCTAAGACATACAATTTCATTCAAATATCAAGATCTTTGTAATGGTGACCTTTTATCTTAGATGTTATGTTGCATGACACTATTTTTGTGGCATAATATACTACTATTGAATATTGATTGATGCCCATGATTGGGCCAGCATAATTTTTCTTTTTTCCAGCAGCTTAAGAAGTCTTTCTGATATCAATGATTACAATTTCTCCTGTAAACTGCATTATGTTCAATTTTGTGAAAAGGTGATCAGTTGTAGTAGTGGGTTCCTCTTTTTAAAAGATTGCAGTATTTTTTTTAATTGAACTTTTTCAAAAGAAGCGGATGTTGCTCATCATAAGTGTTGTCCTTAATAGAAGTGGGATCATCATCATCATCATCATCATCATCATCATCATCTCTTTTAAGTGTTGTCATTGTGAAGTTGGAAAGCTAAGCATAGTTTTGACCTTCATTTTCAATGGTAAACATAACCGTGTCAATTCAAGCAAACCATGTATTTTTGATGTACTCTTTGACATTGTTATTTCATTGAGTAGGTCACACTAAGAAGGCCGATTGAATTTCCTTTTAAAAAAACAAAAAAAAAGTTCATCGAATCTGTTATATGTCCCTGTTTGATTGACTAACGAAGTAAGGAYATTCTTTTTTGTATGAAACTACTTTCCTTGTGAATTTTCTAACAAAATATTCTCTTGTTTGGTTGATAYCTTGACAAAATGCATTTTAACTTCGTGTGACTTGACCAGGTTTATCCKACGCACGTTATCGTTTAATAGTTCCTCTCAAACAAGCACAATGCTACTATTTATATATGTGAATTTCAATCATTTGATCCAGCTGAATTGATCATCCAGTGCCCTAGAAGAAGATTAAAACAGTGTCCAAAGTCCAAACTTTATAAAATTAGACATGAGATGTCAATGACACGACCYCACTAAGCTTGGTATGCGAATAATGTGATAGCCTTGATTCCAATTTCTATGCACCAACAACACTGCAACACTATTTATATTGTGTACTCACTTATTGTGGTACTGTAATACTAGTAGCAGTTAATTGGGTCAAAATATAAATATAAGAGCGTTATTGTTGGGAATCAAGTCCACCATTGTATTTCATTTGTATAATTGTATAATTGTATAATTGGGGTCAAGACAAGTTCAGCTGTCAGCACTCAGCACTATTCTTGGTCAACTAGTGTGCTCACATATCTCGGAAGACTCTATCATGCTAAATTAATACTCCCACTCCGATTACACAATGTTCAAAACGTTGCAATCTCCATAGGACACTATCTGTTACTACGGAGTACTTCGTATTATTATTGTTGTGTTTAACTCGATTTATTTTAATATTTTAATYTTTATTTAAAAAATCAGATCAAATCAAATGAAAAAAATTCAGATAAAATACAATATGTTTTGATCAGATTATAAAAATATAGATGAATTGAATATAATTTAAATTTTAGGACCGTGCATTATAGAAACTTTTAATGGCAAACAAAGAAAATGATATTAAAAATGATATGGACTGTAGAGCAGATTTGGCGGGTTAATTGTTGAAACTTGACAGTATTTTCAATTTAGATTTGTGCTTCTATTTTGGCCTCAACAATGGCGACATTTTCCTTGTTCCCCATAAACTGATCTACGTACACTAATTTCTCTGTTTCTTTTAATCTTTTTATTATGCTCATTCATCTGTAACACATCATTTTTTTTTTTACAAATTAAATATTTAGTTGTAATGTTTTATCCATATGTTCAAATGAAAAATATAGTATTAGGAACTTGTTTGATATCGTAATATTAGTATCAATTACTCCTTATATGAACTTGACTACAAGTACAAAAGGAGAGGTATTGTATTGCCAAAAAAACAAAAAAAAAAAGGAGATGTATTTTTGTATTAGGCATCAACTTAGATTTGTGTGTAGCGTAAATGTTTATTTTAAGGTAAGGTGAACTGCTCTATCGATTTGYGACATCACTACTCCAATAAATTAAATACGATTCGAGTTTGTAGGTTAAACACTTTAAAAGTTTGGAGAAAGGTAAGGAAAATGCAGGATACATGGGTAGTTCCATGCAATAATATTTTAATTCATATGTATGGTAACATTCTAACATGTGTTGAAAGTAAACATATTCAAGCTAAGTCTGATTAGTTTAGTAGCTAATGACAAGGCTTCATTTGGATTGGTYTATAATTATAAAACTTTGAAATCAAGTGTTTAGACAACTACATATTGGGCAGTGTACAATAATGAAACAGAAATTTGGTAGGCCTAATCACGTGATTTGGACATTAAAATGATGCATTAGAAAAAGAAAATGATAGTCAACGGCTATGTTAGGCTTAATTGCAAAGGGGAGAATTGTAATTTGTATCAGACAAACCAGTTTAAATTCAATTGTTCACCCTTTAAATTGCAGGGTATTTATTTGACTTTAAGTACGGAATACTCAAAATTAGGCACCACTAATGCCTTGTTATTAAAAGAATGATAATACCAATTAGAGTAAACTTGAGTGGTTAYGGATCTCAAACTCCTTAATTTGATCTTGGGTGTGAGCCTTGAAATTGGGGAAAAAAATCTAACTATTCCGTAAGAGGAATGCTACCCATTGAGGTACCCATGCAACCTCCCACGAAAAATTAATTCACTCGTCAAAGACAGTGTGAACTCCTCATACTAGTACCAAAAAATGATAATAACGTAGATATTACAAGCTAACATCATCCTAATCCTAATTAAGCAATATTATTGTCGTTTCTCTTAGCTCTTCAAATTAATTTGCGTTATTCAAGTTGACCTTTTGTGTTTTTGTATCTTTGACATTACTAATTTAACAAGTTGCAAGACTTAATCAAATATAATTATAGTATACTGATGTATTATTCCTTTAGGTTTCCTTTTCAAATCGGTGTTTAACCATTAAACATATGCATTATATCGAAATTGGAGTTTACTAATCACTATCCTTCTTAATTTATAAAAAACAATAATCATTTAAAACTCTTCGTAAAATTGTGGTTGATCTATCTTTTTAGTGAAATCATTTAGAAGTCTCGTGAAAATTCAGAATTGTCGAGTTTAATATTTCCAAATTAAAAGCTCATATGACAAATTATTAAAAACAAACATTTTTTTTTAGCAATTTCATATGTTGAAGTAACTAATAACATTTATACTTGTCTAAGGCAAACCAAGAAACATTTAAAGTTCTTTATGTGAAGCCATGACATTTAAAGTTCTAACTGTGGCAAAACAAGTAACAAATTAATTAGATAATGGCTAACTAACAAAATGACTCCATTAGAAAATAAACCATTGATAATATATATATTTCGGGAGGTGGTTCGTGACAATGCTACGTGTGTCTACAACTTAGTGACTATATTTTACTCGTGCTTGTCTTGTTGATAGGCAAGTGTAAATCATAAATGTGAGGTTGGTTAGTTGAAGATCTTGGTACAAAATTGTGGTTGAGTTAACAAATTGCAATAACTTAGAAAGTGAAKTAAGATACTCCGTATTTATTCATGAGCTTAACAGAATTTATCTGTAATAGAAAAAATCTTAATTATAACAGCTCGTTTTCTGTGCAARCAGCCACACCTTAAATTCAGTGTGGCTGGCAATACTACATAACGGACTCCGTTAGTCCGTACAACATTAATAAACTAAAGAGTACAACTATAAAAGGCCACATCAAAACCTAATATTAATCCACAAAAAACAGATCTACTGATTCTCTCTCCTTCTTCAATCTTCTGCAATCTGCCCAACCTTTCTCTTCAGCAATATCTACTGTGAAAAGTTCAAAAAGAAAATGAAAACAAAAAAAAATCAAATGAAAGAGAAGATTCAGCAAATTCTTCAAACAAACCAATGGAAGTCGAAAACATTGAAGATTCAATGCAAACATTTGCAACTCACAAATTACGAAAATTTTGAAAATGAAGACAATATTACAAACAATGAAGATAATCAAAACGATGAAAAAGACAAAATAAACGTCTTCTTAAAAACAGGGAACAATTTTGAAATAAAAATATCAATTATTCTAATTATTTTTTGTATACATTGTGATTACTTTTTACACATGTGATTAGTTTTTCAAAACATAAATGATTTGTAAAAAAATAGTGAGTAAACACAACAAAACAATAAAAATATAAGCGAACTATATTATATGAATTACTTTTCTGAAATGTGACGATTACTTTTCTGAATTATATGAACTTTTTTTTTGAATTATATGAACTACTTTTATGAAATATCACGATTACTTTTCTGAATTATCAGAACTACTTTTTTGAATTAAATGAACTACTTTAATGAAATACATAACTACTTTTTGAAATATATGAACTACTTTTATGAAATATCACAGGTACTTTTCTGAATTATAAGAAGTACTTTTACTAATTATATGAACTACTTTTATAAAATATATGAACTACTTTCCTGCACCAAAAAATACTTCGTATATGAACTACTTTATGAAATATCACAATACTTTTCTGAATTATAGAAGTACTTTAATTTTACGAATTATATGAACTAATTTTATGAATATATGAACTACTTTTATGAAATATATAACTACTTTTATGAAATATATAAACTACTTTTATGAAATATCACCATTACTTTTCTGAATTATAAGAAGTACTTTTACTAATTATTATGAACTACTTTTATAAAATATATGAACTACTTTATGAAATATATGAATTAATTTTTTGAATATAAGAACTACTTTTACGAATTATATGAACTACTTTTATGAAATATATGAATTAATTTTATGTAATATACGAACTACTTTTATGAACATTTAAATTACTTTTCATATAAGAACTAGTTTTACGAATTATAGAACTCTTTTACGATTATACGAACTACTTTTATGAATAATATGACCTACTGTTCTTGATTATATGAACCACTTTTATGATATACCTTAAATCTTTCACAACAAAGCATTTCCAGCTGAATCTCTTTGCACGAATAGTGATTCCAGTCAGATTTTTTTTTTTGCATGTTAAGCATTCTGATATCTTTCTTCAGATCTATAAGTTTAAAATTTCAAAAACAAATAACGAAATTCAAAATTTTAAAAATTCGGAATATCTTCATCTTATTGAATTACTTTTGAACAAAAAAACAAAAGAAGAAATTGAACCTAACTCAGATCTACTACAAATCACAAAAGAAAAACAAAAAGTGAAAACAAAAACAAAGAAGAAAACAAGAGAGAAGTAGAAAGGAAACAGAGAAACAGGAGAGAAGCAAAAGAAAAGAAAGCAGAGAGAAGAAGAGAGAGAGAGAAGTAGAGAAGAAGAAGAGAGAGAAGCAAAGAGGGAATTTAGAGAGAGAGTAGAGAGAAAATTAGAGTGAAAAGTGAAAAAAGATTGACAAGATTATGAGATTTCACATGACATTAAAATAGTAAATTTAAAAGTACCTCAGTATGACAGCATATGACTTTAAAAAAAACACATGCTGCAAACTAAAAGAACATAGAATTACTTTACAATACAAAAGAAACTACTTTACCTCATACTAAAACATACTTTTCAACAGAACATGAATTACTTTTTCAAAAAAATGAATACTTATTGTCAAAATTTAACATATAATAAAACAACAAAACACTCAACAATAAAACACATGCAATTACTTTCAGGAAAAATGAATTACTTATCTCAAATATAATTAAAGAACTACTTTTCTGAATTAAATGAACTACTTTTATGGAATATATAAACTACTTTTCTGAAATATATGAACTTACTTTTATGAAAATATCACAATTACTTTTCTGAATTATAAAAGTACTTTACGAATTATATGAACTACTTTATGAATTATATGAACTATTTTTATGAAATATCACCATTACTTTTTTGAATTATAAGAAGTAATTTTACGAATTATACGAACTACTTTTATAAAATATATGAACTACTTTTATGAAATATCACAATTACTTTTCTGAAATATAAGAACTTCTTTTACGAATTATATGAACTGCTTTTATGAAATACTCCCTTCGTTTTTTAGATGTTCGATATGGTTTTGACACGGTATTTAAGAGTTTATTGAGTTGGATAAATAGTTGAGTAAGTTGAGTAAAAAAGTTGAGTAAGTTAGGTAAAAGAGTAAATGTGAATGAAAATTTTTGGGTGAAAATATTTGGTAAAGTAATGAAAGTTGACTTTAAAAATGGGTAATTCATTAATGTTAAAGTAAATAAAGTAGGTAAAATGTGAAAAAATTATTTTTAGATTGGTTTGGAACAACTATTTAAAAACATCTCAAAATGAAAACCGGAACAAATAAAAAAAACGAAGGGAGTATATGAACTACTTTTATGTAATATATGAACTACTTTTTATTAAATATTATAACTACTTTTCTGAATTATTATAAGAACTTCTTTTACGAAATATACGAACTACTTTTACGAATTATACGAACTACTTTTACGAATTATATGAACTACTTTTACGAATAATATGAACTACTGTTCTGAATTATATGAACTACTTTTATGACATACATTGTCCCTCACAACTATTGAATATCTTGGTGTCAAAAAAAAAAAAAAACTAATGAATATCATCCCAAAATCACCAAACATCAAAGATACAACACATCACGCATGCACCAACACACAAGATGCAACTATTGATGGAATCTCACGCAAGATGTAAAAAAAATAAATAAAACTAATGAATATCATCCCAAAATCACCAAACATCAAAGATGCAACACATCACGCATGCACCAACACGCAAGATGCAACTATTGAATCCCACGCAAGATGAAACACCCACGCACCGACACTCCAACAACCACACATCCAATGAATTAACACTAACCGAACAAAAAAAAAAAAATACACTAATCGAAAAATTGAAAGCAAAGGTAGTCGAAAATGTGTGTTGTGCGGTATCGGAGTGGTTCGCGAGGTGTGCGGTCTTGATGCAGTGGTGTTTGTGAGCATTCCGGTAGTCGAGGTTGGGTGGTTCGAGGCTGAGTCGACGACAGTCAACACAAAGGTTGGTTGAATGCTTGTGATGGTGGTGGTGATGCGCCTCCTTGGAGTGGTGGACTGTGTTACGTTGATGATGTTCTACCATGGCAGAGAAGAATGAGATTGAGGTGAGAGAAATAAGGAGAGACATAGAGTGATGAAAGGGGTGATTAGACAGGAGAGAGAAGATTGTGTTTGAATTGACAGAAAAAAGAAAGAGAAAGATATAGAGATAAGTGATAGATGATAATTAATGAAAAAGGAAGAGAGGGTGATAAGTCCGTTTTGAATGGACTCCGTTATTTGCTTGGTGGAATCCCGTTGGCCACACTTTAAAAATTGGTGTGGCTAGCCACATATAAAAGTTTGTGTAATTATAATGATTATCGAAAATTATTTGAATGTATTTGAAATTCAATGAACACATTTTTAACTATTTCAACTTGTTTGAACTTATTATATATTGCTAAAAATAGATATAAGGTGATTGCATATACTCCATATATTACAATCGTCAATTTTCACCCAGATCCGAAAACTCTAACAAAAGGACTCACGTATGCATGGTTGGTTTTGCCCTAACAATTAGATGTTTGTTTTTTCAAACCTTAAAAATACTTATAATTATTAACTCTTTATTATGAATGTCCTTGCCCTTCTACGGTTCTACCCATTTAATCGCCAAAACAAATAAAACACCTAAAGATATGTTTACTTCAACTTAATTTCAGTTCATTCCCTAATTTCCTTCTCTCATAAATAACTTATCTCAMTTCAATTCAATTGTTTTTAATTAACATAAAAATCTCTTAGAAGTACGTTGATGTGGCATGTGGATTCCCCCCGTCCACGTGTCTACTCCAAATTGGATCAAACGATCCTAGGTGGCAAGAGTCRCACGGTCACGAGTCAACCTCTACTGAAAACAAAAGAGAATCAGGTATCCGCACAGTAGTGTAGGCATGATCCTTTGCGGGCCTGTCCTACGTTGATTGTGTTTATGGGCTTGAGCCATAGAAACCGCACGTGAGTACGTTGGGAGAGTGTTGTCAAGTGAGGAGATCGCCATCGTGCCTATACAGATTTTTCACGAACGCCCGGAACATTAGTGCCCGGACTGAATCTTTGACTCAAATCCGCCCGCATGTAGTGGCTTCTACTCGTTCTCATTGTAATTCGATTCGAACAAATTCATTGGATACACAAAAAACATAGCAATATTATCCTTAGAAATCGCTCTAACCCTAAACTATTACAAAAGTGAGTTTCTATTACACATGTATCACTACCTAGCCTAATAATCATGACCACTTCGAATCAATCAAATTAATATGATGCCTAAAATCCAATCGTACATAATTAATCTGACTTTAATGTAATTCAAGCAATTTCGYTCTTAGTTAAACAATTCTAAAGTCATATGTACAAAAATCAAGAATAATATATACAAGAATTAAAACTCAAATATATACAAATTCCCTTACCTTGAATCGCTATCAAAATAAGAGAAAACAAAGGTTAGAATATCAAAAGTCTCGCTTCCAAACGAATCGCTTATCAAAACAAAAGAAATTGTTAGCATTGACAACCATAATCATAATAATTGCGAATTTGCGATGATAGAAGAACAAAGGAAAAGAAGAGTTAGTTACATGTTGAAAACCAAGAGCGATTCAATCAAAACTCAAAATTGTGTTAGTTAAGATTCACAATGAAAAGAAGAGAGAGAATTAGATTGAATTGTCTTAAAATTTGTACCTAAATATGCAAAGAAGCGACTCTGAAAGTTGCTAGGAATTTGAGGACTTAGGGTTTTTGTAAGTGATTTGTGTTTTGTGAATTGAATGTGTGAGAAGAGAAAATTTTGAGAGCTTTTGTATTGCACGTATACTGAGAAGTATTTATGTATTTCGTAGATCGTAGTTGATACTTGAATAAGCACCAAGGGTATGTATTTATAGGCGTAGACAAAAAAAAAGGATAGAAAAGCAAGAGTATATACGCTATACATAAGAGTATATATAGCGTATATACGCTACCGACACGTGGTATTCCATGTCAGCAGCGTATATACACTTCCAGTTCTATCCTGATTTCGCTTAATATATTCGGAAATCTTTGCATCTTATTTTCTAGATCAATAATCCGAGAATATCCGCCCTAGATCTAGATCTAGATCTAAATCTTGGCTTCCTTGGAGATCAAGATTGCGCTTCCGAAACATTCCGAATTATTCTTTTCTCAACCCTGCAACTCAGAGGAAATATTGTGGCATAGCACGATACACTTGCTACAACCTACGTTACGAAAAAAATGTAGTGAATAGGGCTATTAATTAATGAGTTGAGCTGAGACAAAGCTTTGCTAGAATCGACTCGAGCTCCACTACAAAAAACTTGTTTTAGGGACGGACAGAATCCGTCCCTAAATAAGCAAAATCCGTCGCTAAAGTGATTTAGGGACAGATTCAGTCCGTCCCTAAAACCTTTGTCGCTAAATCACTTTAGCAACGGAAATATGAAATTCTTCCTTAAATTAGGGACGGAAATTTATGGACGGATTTAAGTCCATCCCTAATTTAGGGACGGTAAATAAAAATCTGTCCCTAACTTTAGGTACGGACATTCCAAATCCGTCCCTAAAATTTAGGGACAAAAAAAAAATTCGGATTTTGGGGTGATTACTCTTAATCACTTCTTAACCACCCCTTCATCACCACTTAGTTAGTTATTAGTAAATTATTTATCAACTATTAATAACAACTCGTCCAGTTCTTGAGAGGAATCGAATCCATGATCTCAAAGTCACCAACCAATGTCCCAACCAACTATTCCAAATACCAACTTGTATACTGTATTCAACAAAATTTGTTAATATATACTGGTAGAATTAGCTACGGATTATAGAATCCGTCCCTAAATTAGAGACGGATTATCAAGATCRGTCGCTAAAAAATAGGGACGAATTCTATTATCCATCGCTAAAGTTATGATTTTTGTTAGACGGTGTGTAATGGTTGAGGTATACGTAGTAGGGAATTTAGGGACGGATTTTTTGAATTCCGTCCCTAAATTTCAATTTTTTTTGCCGCTAACTTGAAAATTCGTAACTTGCAAATTTAAGGACGGATTTCAAAAAATTCGTCCCTAAATTTCAACCTTTTTTGCCTCTAACTTGAAAATCTGTAACTTGCAAATTTAGGGATGGAAAATTAAAATCCGTCCCTAAATTTCCCACTCTTTTTGCCTCTAAACAATATTATAAATATAGGGACGGATTCAAAAATTCGTCCCTAAATTAGGGACGGATTCAGAAAATTCGTCCCTAAATTTAGGGACGAATTCCAAAATTCGTTCCTAATTTAGGGACGAATTCCAAAATTCGTCCCTAAATTAGGGACGGACTTGAATCCGTTCCTAAACTTATGTCGCTATACAAGCTTTTTTTTGTAATGCTCGTTAGCGGGGATTTGAGGCTCGGCTTGATCGAGCTTGAGGCTCGAGCTCATGGATCGTTAGTAAGAAACTGCATATTCCATGCATGGTGTCAGTAGTCTCAGTACCGAACTTTATTACTATATAGTTTGCATTATCGTAACAAGATAAGTGGTGCACATAATGTGTACTATATTTTATTACTATGGTAAACAAAGAAGCAACTTTTTTWTTAGTTAATAATTTTATGTAATTTTTTAACATTGGAAGAATTCATTAGTTTTATTAAAAATAAATCAATAGATTCTCAAATTTATATCTTTTCTTATAGATAGATCGGTATTTCTATTTAAACTTAATTTATGTTTTAGTTTTGCAATCTAATAGTACTCCGTAGTTAATACTAAAGAAAACCCCACTTCCCAAATTTTTCCTCCCATATTTCCCACCCAAACACACTTTGTTAATTATTGCATAAAAAATGTAAAAAAAAAATACTTAATGAGGTTAATAAATGTGTTTTT
This sequence comes from Bassia scoparia, assembly GCA_008642245.1. Taxonomy (NCBI): domain Eukaryota; kingdom Viridiplantae; phylum Streptophyta; class Magnoliopsida; order Caryophyllales; family Amaranthaceae; genus Bassia; species Bassia scoparia. The sequence continues at coordinate 60,966 of SNQN01000480.1, forward strand.
GAGTAAAATTTTATATATGTACTAATTCATATATATGAATATAACTATAAAAAATATTTTTTTGAAAATAAAATCTTATTTTAAAATACAATTTTAAAATATTAAATTTTAGGAAAATTCTATACGATGGCCTCGAGTTTTGATGAAATCTACGCGGTGACATACTAAGTTTCCATAATCCACACCGTGGCCTCGAGGTTTTGAAAAATCCACACCGTGGCCTCGAGGTTTTTATTTTCCACGTGGTGACAGAACCACTCTAAGCCACTTTGTCAACCACCACCCAACTCTCACGCACACCACCCAAAACCACCACAGGCCCACCTAGCCACCACTCCCACCAACCTAGCTYGCGTTGCCACCACCCCCACAAACCACTACAGACAGTCCCACTACAAGCAGCCTCATTGCAAAACCACCACGCGCAGCCCATTGAAGCCGTCGCAAACACTAATTCGCCTAGAGATTAGCCCTTAGTTTCGTGATTTGGGCGAGAATTGAAACATAGACTCTAATTTCAACCCCAATTTCCCCAAAAACGATTGAAATCCAAAACCCTAACCCTAGATTCTTCAATTCAATCCTTAATTAGCAATTAGGGTTTTGGTCGATTTAGGGGAAATGAAATTGGGGAAAATTCGCCCATGTTGGTGGCTCAAGGCTAGTGGTCATGGCTTGTGGCGGCACACCGCGTTTCGTGGCTTGGTTTTGGTCGCGAGTGTTGGGGTGAATGCTAGCATCATATAAGAGAGGATAGAGAGAGAGAGAGAGAGAGAGAGAGAGATAGGGGTGAGCGAGGCTGGTGGCCACATGTGGGGTGGCGGCTATGGGTGTTAGGTTGGTGGGGCTGCCTGCGGTGGTTGGGTGGTGGGTTGGTGGGGGGTGGTGATCTGACTAGGTGGGCCTGGGGTGGTTTTGGGTGATGTAGGGATGAGTTGGGTTGTGGTTGGCTAAGTGGCTTAGAGTGGTTCTGTCACCACGTGGAAAATAAAAACCTCGAGGCCACGGTGTGGATTATGAAAACTTAGTATGTCACCGCGTAGATTTCGTCAAAACTCGAGGCCATCGTATAGAATTTCCGTAAATTTTAATTTTGTTTAGAAGATTTGTATTTTTTCAAAAAAATTGAGTATATGCTCGGGAATCTTCTAGTTTGACAAATCTATGTTGTATTATATACTCCGTAGCAAACACCGAGGTTTGGTTGAATAACTTTTGTGATGGCTTTTTTGCCCCTGAGAATAACATTAAAAATTAAAAAACAAACTACCTAAATAAAAAAACAACAAATAAATAAAAAGAGTCTAACAACTTACTAACTTCTAAAATCCAAAACAACAATAAAAAAATGTATATCTTATTCAAAAAAATTAAAAATAATCCATATTATATTATAAAACAAACACCCAAGTTTGGTCGAGTAATTTTTGTGATGACCTTTTTGCCTCGAAGTAACATTAAAAAATTAAAAGTAAAATAACTAAATAAAAAACAATAAAATAAAAGGCAAATATCCAACAACTTAATAAATTCTAAAATCCAAAACAACAATCAAAAGAAGGCAAAATTGGCCTCAACACTTTAAACTATTGCTTGGGTGCGCCCAACACCCTGAACTTCATGTAGTTGCTAAAACATCACAAAACGAATGTATTGGGTGCAGTATGTACTTTCTCTCAACTTTTCCACCATTAATTACTTTCTCGGAAAACGATGACGTTTTAAAAAAAATAAAAATTTCGATTAAAATTTATTTGACTTTTTTGATTAATTAGAATTTTTTAGGAAAAAAAAAATCCCTTTTTTAGGGTGAAGTAATGGCACGCGTTGCACCCAACACATTAGTTTGTGGCGTTTTAGAAATGAAGTGAAGTTTAGAGTGTTGAGCGCGCCTAAGCAATAGTTCAAAGTGTTGAGACTAATTTTGCTTTAAAAGAATATATCTTATCCTAAAAATTTAAAACAGTAAATTATTAAGGAGATTATCTAAAAAAACTTGTAATATAAAAATAAGAACAAAAAAAAAAAATATCTTATATCCAAATAATTTTAAAAAATAAAGCAAACACCCAAATTTGGTAGGTGTTACTGATGAAAAATATTCGTTTGACTTTGATGACTAATAGAATGATAAAGCAACCAAGAACTTGACTAGTGACTTTTACTATACTAGCGATGATAAGCAAGAATAGAAGATTGGCGACAGTGATATTTTGCGCATCTCACTTAATTCAGTTCAGCGATAGAACATAAGCACTAGAAGAGAGAGTAGGAGAGAGAGTAGTGAGGAGAGGAAAAACTCCTCATTACTACTAGTGCTCTAATAGAACGTAGTTAATAACAAGGAGAGTACAGCAGTAATTTAATATAATTTAATTTAATGGTGGGTGTTATATTTGTGTAGCCACTGTGAAAACGACTGGTGTCCCCACAGGTATTCTCTGTCATCCTCTAATTTTCTCCTTTTTCTTTCTTTGGGAAAAGTATGTTACTCCAGTAGAGATTAGATAATAGATAATAGATAGTGATGATTGACAAGAATTTGCTTTTGGATTTTTACTTTTGATTTCTCTTCTTTTCACAAATTAAACAAACATAAACTCAACTCCCGGCCCCTGCCCTCAATTATTTTCTTGACCTTGCATGCTTTGTTTCTTCCTTTTGATTTCACTTACGTATACTATGTTTTTTTTGATAAGACTTGCGTATACCAACACATAGCAAGGATTACCAACACCCATTCTATATTCGGGTTTGATCCAGGTTGCGCACCTCGCTTGCGGTGATTGAGACTTTCAATGAAGATTTCTACTTATAATGAAGTTCGAATTCGTGAACTCTCATAAGCAGTAAGCCACTTACCACTTGAATCAACCCTCATTGCTATCTCAACCCAAACTCAATTCAAGGCGATGTCGTGCTGTATTAGTTTGATGCCAATTGATTTATGAAAATGAGGCCCGTGTTCTATGAAATTCACGTATCGTGCCGTCACTTATATCAAAATTTTAAAATGTTGTTCACAGTTCAATTACCGTATCTTTCTTTCATGTTATGCTGGCAACTTTCAAATTTTCAATTGTAGATGACATATGACTATTTCAGTGAACATCGAATTGATTTTGTGAATTAAATGTCTACCGTTTACATAACGAAGGGAAAAGGTAGACAATTAGAGAGACAAGTAATTAATCTGCCCCATAAACAAGAGAATAAAAAATTGCATGTATTAATCTGAGATTTAGCATGATGCGTAATAACCTGTCAACGTCAACGTGAGGAAGAGTGAGACAGATAGGTCAAAGAAAATAAAAAATAAAATAAAAAAAATAAAAAATATAATCAAACAAGAGAGAGAAAAGATGAAGAAGGTAGGTAAAAACTTTAAAGTCATTCAATGAAATGAAACCACTTTCACTCTCTTCTGCTCTTTGTTGACCTCAAATACCTTCCACTATTTTATTTTTATTTTGTTTTATTTTCCCTCACTCTCTTATCAACTTCCCCAATTTTTTTTCATTTTCCCTGAAAAAACCTAAATTTAAAGACACAAAACAAATAAATACTCCTGTTTATTATCAGTTACTGGAAAATTTGTCTTCTATGAAATTTTTCTTAAGTTAGAAGTCAAAATGGGGGGTTAGTTCTTTTAGTTCTGAGCTTTCTTTCTAAATGTTGCCAATTAGGGTTTCTCTGTTGCTCTTTTTTTCAGTCCTTTTGGGATCTGGGTTTTTAAATTGAAGTCATTTTGGGAGGTGGGTTGAGTTTAATTTAGCTTAATTTAGTTGGGATTTTTCTCTTCTGCAAAAGTCAAATGCAAATATTCCATTTTTTTAGTCCAAGATTGGTGCTTTAATTTGCCCTCTTTCAATTCAATTTGTTTGTGTTAGTTGTTTTAGGTTCTATTGTACCATCACTTTCTGGGTTTGATTTTAATTAGAGATCAACCCTTTTGCTGGGAATCTTTGTGGTCCAATTTAAACTATCCTTTTTATTTCTATATACATAAATTTCCTCCCTTTTTGTTTCAGCTTAGAATCTCAATAATTCTTTGTGTTTTTGAATGCTTTTGTAAAGCAAACAATTTCTCTTGTTGAATTAGTTTGAAGCTATATAGTGGCAACTTTAGTAATTTTTGTCTTCGGTATTTTCTCCTTCAGAAAGCAGACAGTTTGATATTGGAGAAAGCAATTTGGGATTGATTCCCTCTTTGCAAGTTTTGAATTTGAACTTAGCTTTCTCTCTCCTGAGGTGTTCTTTGTAAGAAGAAGGGCAAAAGTTTGAATCTTTTTGCCAGAAATCTAGGTTTTGGCAAAATTTCATTATTGGGGTTTAGTTAATTTTTTTGGCGTGCTAAGTTCAGATGCATCTCTCACTATGGAAACCTATTTCCCATTGTGTTGCTATGATTGTAGACAAGAAAGGTAGAAGAAAAGATGGGTCTGAAATTGGGGATGATGGTAAGAAGAACTCTTCAATTTTGAGGAAATTGCAGGAAAACAAGCTTAGAGAAGCTCTTGAAGAAGCATCTGAAGATGGGTCTCTTCTGAAATCAACGTTAGACACTGATGCTGAGGCTAATGGCAACAAAGACGAGGGGCTCGGCCGGTCGAGATCGCTTGCCAGGCTACAAGCCCTCAAGGAGTTCCTCAGAGCAACGGCCTTAGCTGCAGAACGGACATTCGAATCGGAGGACGCCATTCCTGCCCTCAATGAGGCATTTTCTAAGTTCCTCACAATGTATCCCAAGTATCAGTCTTCTGAGAGGATTGATCAGCTGAGACTGGATGAATACGGGCACCTCACTGGGCCAGCTGCCAAGGTATGTCTTGACTACTGTGGATTTGGGCTGTTTTCMCATCTTCAGACTCTTTATTATTGGGATACTTCCAGTTTTAGCTTGTCTGAGATGAGTGCTAATTTGAGTAATCATGTGTTGTATGGTGGTGCTGAGAAAGGGACTGTTGAACATGATATTAAATGTAGAATTATGGATTATTTGAACATTCCRGAGAATGAATATGGCATTGTATTTACTGTGAGTAGAGGATCAGCTTTTAAATTGCTTGCCGAAGCATACCCTTTTCATACAAACAAGAAGCTATTAACTATGTTTGATCATGAGAGCCAATCTGTTAATTGGATGGCCCAAGCTGCCAAGGAGAAAGGGGCGAAAAGTTATAGCGCATGGTTTAAATGGCCTACTCTTAAACCGTGCTCAGCTGATCTTAGGAAGCAGATTTTGAATAAGAAGAAAAGGAAGAAGGATTCTGCAGTTGGCCTTTTTGTCTTTCCTGTGCAGTCCAGGGTGACAGGATCCAAATACTCGTACCAATGGATGGCTCTTGCACAACAAAACAATTGGCATGTTTTGCTAGATGCTGGTGCTTTGGGTCCAAAGGATATGGATTCACTTGGGTTGTCGTTATTTCGACCTGATTTCATAATCACATCATTTTACAGGGTATTTGGTTTTGATCCCAGTGGATTTGGATGCCTTCTCATTAAAAAATCTGTGCTGTCATGCCTTCAGAACCAATCTGGGGTGACTGGAACTGGAATGGTGAAGATCACTCCGGTCTTCCCACAGTATTTGGGTGATTCGATGGATGGTCTTGATGGATTGATTGGGGTTGACGACGATGAAATTGATGACAATGGTGAATTCAAGGGAGACACCCAGAAGGGATCGCAAATGCCTGCTTTTTCTGGTGCTTTTACATCTGCTCAGGTGAAGGATGTATTCGACACTGAGATGGAGCATGAAAACAGCTCTGACAGAGATGGTGCTAGTACAATCTTCGAAGAAACTGAAAGTATTTCTGTTGGAGAAGTGATGAAGAGCCCTATCTTCAGTGAGGATGAATCATCAGATAACTCATTCTGGATTGACTTAGGTCAAAGTCCTGTGGGTTCCGAAAATGTGGGACATCTAGAGAGGCAGAGATCCACTCCTTCACCACCTTTATGGTTTACAGGGAGAAAAGWCACCAAAAGGGTCTCTCCTAAACCAACAGGTAACAAGTCTAGAAGCCCAACGTATGATGGGCGGCATATGCTGTCATTTGATGCTGCAGTTCAATCTGTCTCCCGCGGCACTGAAAACGTCCACGATGAGATATATCCTGTCAATGAGATTGAGGAGGAGTATGAATATGAACAGCCAAACAACAAAGCATCATTAAGTTCTTCGATCAACGGATCCAATTACAATAATCGCATTTCAGCATCTCATGGTATTGCTTCTGAAGTGTGTGGGGAGACGAAAGAAAGTGCTATTAGGAGAGAAACAGAGGGTGAGTTCAGGCTTTTGGGAAGAAGGGATGGRAATAGATTTACTGGTGGCAGGGTTGTATGTTTTGAAGAGGACGATGTTGCTAGCAAAGGAAGGAGGGTGTCCTTCAGTACAGAGGACCATCATAGAGAGCAATCTGGTCATACCTTGGAGGCAGGTGAAGCGTCTACAAGAAACCTCGAAGACTTCGAGTATGCAAGTGATGGTGACTATGGGGACGACCCGGAGTCTGACAGGAGAGAACCAGAGATAATTTGCCGGCATCTTGATCATATAAACATGTTGGGCCTCAATAGAACTACATCTAGATTACGGTTTTTGATAAATTGGCTTGTTACATCACTTCTGCAGTTGAGATTCCATGGTCCAGATGAAAATGATGCTCTTCCTCTGGTCCAAATATATGGCCCCAAAATCAAATATGAAAGAGGTGCTGCTGTGGCATTCAATGTGAGAAACATTAATCGGGGCCTAATCAATCCAGAGGTTGTCCAAAAGCTTGCTGAAGCACATGGCATCGGTTTGGGTGTTGGTATTCTCAGCCATATAAGAATTATGGATGGTCCAGGAAATCCAAATGGGGAATTGAATATTGCAGATACAACATTGTGCAAGCCAATGGCGAATGGGCGGTTTGATGGAAAAAGTGGTTTCTTTAGAGTGGAGGTTGTGACAGCATCACTTAGCTTTCTGTCGAATTTTGACGATGTGTACAAGTTATGGGCTTTTGTTGCGAAATTTCTAAATCCAGACTTTGCTAAAGAGAGTGGGCTTTCAACTGTTGAAGAAGGTTCTGAGACATGACATTGCATTACTGGTACGACCTCTTCATTAAATTCAAGCGCCATCAGCTCCTAGTGAAAAATTTGGGTTGCAAATTCTTCCTTTCAAGTCGAGGATTATGAAGAATGCAAGAAGGCGGGACCACTCTCGGACTGTTGGGTTATCCAACACCTCTGGACTTTTGCATTGATGATGGTAAATCTGTTTATTCATGTTTYCCTCTGGGCCTTTTTTGTCTACAAATCTTCTGGGTGCTTGTTACATTAGCTTGCCTTATCGCCACCAGTGTTTGGATATGTTATCAAATGATTGTTTGCACAAATTGTTAACCATTTGGGTAACTRTTTACCCCAAATGTGTGGTTCGCGAGTTTGTGTATAAATCTCTTGTCATTTTAACCTCTTAACAGTTCAGTCATTTGACCCTCAAGGGAAAAATTACCTAGTGTTTAGGAGCATAGTTTCATATTTTTGCCTTTTCTACTTACACAGGTAAGTTTTATTGCTGATCATAAGGATTTGATTTCTGCTTGTCCATGGTGTCTGTAGCTGAATCACTGCTTTGAAACTATTCATAGGATTGTTTGTGAATGTTGAATTTGATTATTTTTTCCTCTCTTAGTCTCTTAAATTACAACTTTTTTGTTTGTCGGAGGAGGTATTTCATTCGAATCTGCCCTTAAGTTTTCACCTTTGGCGTTTTATTTGTTTTTTTATATATTGATCAAATTAGTTGGATTTGTTGAAATTAAGCATGGTATTGGGCTTGCATAAGTTACCTTGTTGGAAAACACCAGAGATATTCCCAAGTCAATATGCAGGGATTTTTTTTTTTTTTTAAATTTATTCTGTGAATTTGTGTTTTTAGTACCAATTGGGTTTTATTTCTAGTTCATAGATGTAATATACTGTCAATGAACATGGCATTAACTGCTTGAACTCTTATTGAGGCATGGAATCAAAGTTCTAGAACTCAGCATTGCCTTTCTAGTGTTGCATRGCTCCCTTAATTTACCTTGTCGGGAACACCTGAGATGTTGCCAATTTGAGTCATTTCTGCAGGTATATTTATCAATGTGTGTTTGAAGTACCAATTGGGTTGTATTGCTGATTAGGAGATGTAATATACTGTCGACGAACATGACATTAACTGCATGCAACTTTTATTGAGGCATTGAATCAAAGTTTTAGAACACAGCATTGCCCTGCTAGTGTTGCATGGTCTTGTCTTGTGTCTGATATTCAGTTTGTGACCAGGCAATTGTAATGTGGACCTGCAGTAGCCTAATGTTGGCTGTTAAATTGATATTGGGCTAGTTTTCATTTAATGGTGTTCAGGTGTTATCGGCTGCAACTTGTGCAATGTAGTTGGACCAACACATTGTATTTTTACATTTCACTTGTAGTTTGTTTTTCTTGTCATCYAGATYGTTTATCTCAATTAGTTAACACGAGTGCTTGTTCGATATGCACTTTTTATARCCTCACTTGATGTAACTACAATACTAAGGCTATGACTCTACGTACTCAATGAGTGTCCTATAGTCGCCAGCCAAAGATTGTCGGGCTGTGTATGTTCAACGCAGTGCGCAATCGGGCTAGCTGTTTTGCTTTGTAGATACACGGGATTAAAAAATAGGGTTCTCGAAGTTGGATTTGGTGACATGGTTGTGTTTTTTTTGGACTTTGGTTTAGTCTCTTAGATGGCCTTCCCAAGGTGTTGTGTTTGAAGCCTCTAATTTGAGTCGTCCACCAATATTTTGTTGGTATTCCTAGAAATTGGCATCAACAAACAYTCCAACATTGGTCCAATGAAGAATTTAATCATGGGAATGGCCTTTTTGTTAGGTTTTATTTCAACTATATTGTTAYCCAACCAAATTCTGTGAGACCCAGGGAAGGAGAAACGGTCAGATTTATGGCACAAACTAATACACATGTGACATGTGAAACAGAAAAGATTTCGATATGAGGTTTTTGTTTAGTATTGACTTCCTTCTAGCTCAATATAGTGGCTAATGTTTATAATTTACTAAACCTATGACATAAATTAGGATTTTATCAACTTTTTTTTTAATTTTTATTTTTTACATTAGCCTTAATTATTCTTGAACAATTTCCCTAGACTTATTGAATATTTCTAATCCTAAAAAATGTTTAATTTTTCTATGTATGGACGTTCTATAAAGAAGTACGGTACGAAATATATATTTGCATTTTATTGTGTTTTGAGAATTTTTTTTATAGTAATTTAACGAGCTGAGTTCTCTATCATTTGTCATCCACTTGAAGCGTTGTCTTGTATGGAGAACATGTTTAATAAACTAGTTATTCATCAATTCATATTAAAAAGGACACATTGTGTGTTTATGTTCCAAAATCAACGTAGTTCACAGTTGAATATCAACAAATTGTTTATTCTCAAGTAAATTGTATAGGAATATAAATGTGCACCAACTTGAGCTTGAGCTCAACTTGTTAATAAACATACATGTGCATAACTTAATTTTTATATACTCCGTAATTGTTTTTGTTGTGCATCCAAAAATAAAAATTGTATATATGAATGATGAATTCATGTTACACAAAACAAAAATACATCTATATACATCTATATACATCTATACTTGTATCTATATCCTTCATTTTTTTCTGGTGTATAAATAATTATTTTACAAACATGAAAAAATTATAATTTTGTTTCAATTTATCAAAAAATTTAAAGTCAAAATGAATGAAAGAATTTTTCCTAAATTATGAAAGGTAAGTCAACGTCCAAGTCTTGTGGAACCCAACCTTGCACAGGGCACACTGGTAGCAACGAACTTATGAATTTTGCAGTCTTCAAATATGAATCAAGCTTGAATTTCAAACTTTTYTCATCACCAATATCATTCACTTTCACATTGTAAGAAGGACCATTTGATTCATCATGATTATTGTTTCGTGCACTATTAAGGACTTCTTCATATGCCTTCTTTTCTAAGGTCCAATTTCCATTTCTCCAATTATAATGGTATAATGTTTGAAACTTGTGTCCATGTTTGGCTATGAACTCTACTGCTTCCAATATGAGCTCGAATTCYTCGTTTGACATGTAATATGGGAAGCTAATCCTTGTCCATCCAGGTTTAACTCCTTCGTAACCCTGTTTAGCCAATCGGCCGATCATTTCATCACGATATTAGTACCTCTATATARAATGCACACGACCACGARRCTACTTARGCGATTAAGACTTAATTTGATCGATTAAGGACAATATATTTGTAAATTATGGATGCGAAGATTATGTATTAATTAGTAACTTGTTGTCCCACATGTATGTGTTGGTTGTTATACATCAATGTTATGAGATTAAAGCATTTTTAAAGTTTAATAAATAATAGCATCAACAAATAACAATCACATTTCATGTGATCTATCATCAAAATCGTATCAAATATTCCGATTATAATGAGCTATCTTGAAGATTGATCTAAACCAATGATWGTATTTCATCCACAAAAATAATTGATTTTACCCMAAAAYAATAATTATAATGGGATGTTATAAATATTGTTAGGTCAACTGCATTACATTKATTGATTTATAAAGAATTGTTTATATTAAGACAAAATTTAATAGTCATGAGAAATTRATGTTATATGACAAAATTACAATGTAATATTTTTATTCCACTAATTTGGAGTGTCCCAAAATATAATCAATAATTCATACGGAATTTGACTTATAATATATTCTTGCTTATTACTATAAGAGTAGATGGGAAACAAAGTTAATATTTTGACTTTGACATTTGATCTTCTACATACATCTTATTCATCTAAAATTTAAATATTCAATTATTATTTTTATTATTTTTGTTTTGTTTCATTGACAACTCACATGATGGACAAACTTTCAACTTGTCTCAATCTTTATTCCTAACATTCAATAATAATAATTGTTGGTCATAGTATTAATTAGTAAACCACTGTCTGTATTTATTCTTCATTGTCAACATCAACGGAACTTTGCTAAACTAATTTAGTGTGAAAATAAAATCAAGCTAATATAATARGGAGTAATTAAATAAATTGATGCATGAAATAAGACTATAAGAGTATAGGTTTAACCTGTTGAATTGATGATCTTAAGGCCAAAGAATAGGGCTTATCAACATTGAGCAAGTAGTGAGCGTAAGGTCCTGCACAAGCGCACCCTCCTCTAGCTTGGACGCCAAACAAGTCGTTGAGCAATTTCGCCACAAATCGCCCGTTAAGTGGCTTAGGTTGTTGCCCTCGTTCTTGTTCTTCAGTCTCRCTACTACTTTGAGGAGGTGGATATACAAGGAAGGATAAGATAGCTTGTCTTTTCGCGCTCGTGTTTCCTAGGATCCGGATGTTTTCGTTGTTGCCTAGTTTGGTCATGGCTCTTTCCAAATAGGCTTGTTCTTGTTGTTCAATGGTTTTGTAACCAATGTATTCTTTAACCCAAAAGGCTAATGCTGCTCGTATCGTTTGTATTATGGGAGGTGTCCCTGCATTTTCCCTTTCTTCTATGTTTTCCATGTATAAAGTGTCCTACACAAATTGATGAAGGTAGTGTATATGTCCAAAATTAGTTGGGACATTAATATGAATTCTAATGAACAGCTACGTGTTATATCGAGTAATATAAAGTGACAATCTTTATATGAAAAAACATTAATGTTATTGTTTCTGGACGGAAGGAGTACAATATTTTATATATACAACACACATACATCTATCACGTATGTGTCCGATTGTAKAAAGTGGTAAAGTTGTAATAGTACCTCTTCATTGAAGCCATTGACATAGGAAACAGTTCCTCCTCCGCTAGTAGAAGGAGCTGATGAACTGAGCTGATAAAGCCTCTTGCTCATGAGTAGGATTCCGGGGCTCCCTGGACCGCCAAGGAACTTATGTGGGCTAACGAATATAGCATCGTATCCATCTATTTCACCCGATTTCATGTTMATCTCAACATAAGGACCACTGTAGTACATGTAATTAACGAACTTACACATACAATTGAGTAAAAACARCTAAGAAAAAGAAAGGAGGATGATATATATACCTTGCTGCAAAATCAAAGCAAGCAAAAGCGCCATATTGATGTAGTAGCCTAGCAATGGCTCGAGTATCCGAGACAATGCCAGTAACATTGCTACAAGCAGAGAAAGAACCCAACATAGGGCGGTTACACGACTCATAATACTCAAGCTTAGCTCTTAAGACCTCCATATCTATTGACCCGCCATCTTCAGCTAACGCGATCTCAACAACCTCTACAAGGCTGTTTCGCCATGAGAGGAGGTTCGAGTGATGCTCGTAAGGCCCGACAAAAACCACCCATCTTTCTTCATTGCTAAGGGTACTCAAAACCCTAGCTCGAAGAATCGATGGAATTGCAACACCTATAACTTCTTGGAACTTCTTGATTGCAGAAGTTGTGCCGGAACCGCAGAATAAGATTGCATCTTCATCTCCTCCTCCTAAGCATTTTTTGATGTATCTTGACGCTTCTTCCACCGTTTTTGTTGTTTGTTGCCCCACGTAACTATCAGTTGTGTGAGTATTTCCTGTTACAAGACATCGTAGCATTTGTTATACGGTTGTAATTTTTAATTTTCGTTCATAATTTTCTCTAATAATTCAAAGTCAATATACGAATTCTATATAATTTAAAGGTAGTTTATCTTCGCAAGTTATTAAGCTTTATAATTGTRTAGCCATTTTCGTGGTCATGTTTCACATCTATACACCTCATCCATTATTTTGGAGTACTATACACAATATTAATTGACAATATTTATCAAGGAAACTTTGATTTGGTTGCTTCTTCTAATTTGTATAATACCATGGCATTAAATCTAATTACAAACTTTTTTTTCACGAGTAATTACAAACTTAAGCACGAAGGAAATGATGTATGATCAGCTCATTGTAACCTTAAAACGACTGGTTACACATAAACAAAATTAAATATATCATTATAGATTTGAAAATTTAATGATTTTTTCGTACATGGTGTAATAAATATTTTCTTTCATTTTTTTTGGCATACTGTTCGTCATCTTCTATTATGAAGTCCTAACGGTTGTATATAAAAGTTTCAAAAGGAAAAACGTCATCATATATGTATCATAGACATGTTATTGATCACATATGGAAAATGTACATGAGAAAGCTAGCTAGGATGAAGGAAAAAGTACCATAAAAAGGAAGAACATTGGAGATGATATAATCTTCAATGAAGTGAAGAGAGCAAGCGCTAGCAGTAGAATCAGCGTAAGTAATGGATCGTTTGCCAAACGGGGAGTCGAATTCGGCACTTCCTCCACCAACGATTTGTGATCTCACCCAACTCAACTTGTTTTCTGCTTGGCAACCCTTCAACATCTTGTTACTCATTTCCTTCATTTTTATAGAGCATAAGGTTGATGATCGTTATCTTTTCGATTTAATTGGRTTTARAAGTTTATCCAATACAAGTTGTTATGTAAGGTCTGTTATGTTGTAGTATGGAGTATGGTTGTTATATTTATATGGAGTATGGTTTAGGAAGATGATAAATGTATGACAAAACTATACTTGACCAGAAATTGTAAAGCGTGGGAAAATCCGCGCTTCATAGAATTCATGTCAAAGTCAAAGCCAATATTTACATAATTATTATGATACATATGTAGCATTTTCTAACTTTAAATTTTAGACCATACAAAAATATAATTCTAGCAATATATTATAATTATCGAATATTATCAGAGTGAAGGAATAGTTCGAGTGATTAAAATTCCCTTCCTAATTTCAAAAGATTTTGAAATTAAATCTCATTTCCGCATTTGTGGCTCGCTCTCCTAACAGCTAAAAAAATAATAACTATTGAATACTATCATATTGAACGTTGTAGAGAGATATAGGATTGTAGAAGATCGACTCAAAACTATATCACATATTCAAATCGAATTCATTCTAAGTTGGACACTGCAAGCATGGTTATTCAATTACTTCTACATCAATTATTTTGCCAAATTTGCGCGAACTCACAAATATTATTACTTTGGATGAAGATTTTCTTTAAGGCTCTATTGTTTCAAAAATTTGAACAATCATATGATGTATGTAGTTTTTTGGATAGGTATATTTGAACTTGTCAATTAATTTGTACGGAATTGAATTGTAAGTGCCGTTTGACTTTTTCATACTAATGAAATCTTTTAGTTTTCGTGTATAAAAAAAAAAAGGTTGGACACTTGCACGTGTGATGTACATGTATAAAATTTCGGTCATTCTGCTGCAAGTTTGTAATTTGCTAGAAGTTTCATAACTGAGATGAGGAGTACATACGAAATGCACAAAAGGACCATAATTTATGGTCTCAAAGAGTGAGGGATATCTCAAGTGCTTAAAGTTTCCTCCCGTTTTCAAGAGATCRTTGGATCGATTCTCATCCCACCCCTGTGGCTCTTAGTACAAAAAAAAAATTAAAAAAACAATTTATGGTCTCAAAATAGTGAAATGAATCACGTAAGCTAATACTCCCTCCGTTCCACTAAATTCATGCTATAATGAATAGTGAGAACTATTCATTAATAGTGAGAATCTTTTAAATTCTCGTCAATATGTAAGAATGAATATAGTCAAGTGTGGTCTTGTTAGAATCGTATTAACAAGTAGTTTATTAAAATTCAATTTTTATAATTTTTACTCATGTATATAATTAAAGATATTTCATTTATAAATTGTGCATTGACAAACGTGTAAAGTAGAAGCTGCAGGAATTTAGTGGAATTTAGTGCATTTAATTAAAATTGTGGTACTTTTTAATTCAAGTAATTTAGAATAATCAAAATTAAGGTTGTTTCTCTCGCAAAATAAGTAGTAAATTAAATGAATTCAAATAACTTTAAATAGATGAAATAAGGTGAACATAATATATTTTATTATGTTCATCAACTTTTAATAATTTCACTAAATACATAAACTAAAATATTATTGGTCACTAATGTCGGAGATAGCTCCTAGGTAAGCCATTTTCGATTCGTTTTGGGTGCTCGTGAGTTGACCCGGCTGAGTGCGAGTGCTTGTTTCAAAGAGGGAGAATTTTCAAGGGCTAACCCGATCGGGTCCGCGAAGGCAAACTTGGCATGTCAAGCGGTGCCCCGGTCGGGTGGTGGACCCGATAGGGCACTAGTAAATGCTTTTCTTGGGTTTGATGTGTGACCCGACCGGGTGGTGAGGGTCCCGATCGGGCCCGGTTATTTGGCTTTCACGCATACCTGCCCGGGTGGCAATGGTACCCGCTCGGGGTTTGGGTATCCTTCGAGGTTTGTTTCTTTCACCCCTTTGCGCACTCGCTCGGGTTCATCCTTCTTCGCATATCCGTCCTTTTATTCCCTGTCTTTACCTAACTCTATAAATACCTTATGTGTGGGATATTTATGAATTATTCATTATTCATACTATTATTCTCAAATCCTAAACACTTGAAACACCTTTAAAAGAGTATTGAGCAAAACTTGAGGGACTTCATCCTTTAGTTCTAGTGCAAGATCTTGAGGTGTTGTGTTGACCTTGAGGGCGTCCATTATTGACCCTACACTGGGTGTAGGCGGGATTTGCTTCTAGGGAAAGGGTTTCATACTACAACCGACTAATAGGTAAATTCGTTCTAATTCTTCTATTATCAATTGTTCTTGATTCGAATTGTTTGGTACACAGTAAACTAGTATTTCTTACAATTTAGAAGCAAAAATTTATTGCTATTATCATCATGTCTGCGAATCAAAGTCGTGGTTTTCCTAATCTGCCAAAATTGGAACCTTAGGATGGATCTAACTATAAGAGATGGTCTCAAAAATTATTGATTGCTTTTGAACAAGTTGATCTTGATTATGTGTTGTTTAGTGATCCTCCTTTGGGAGATGTTCCTTGTAAGGCTATTGTTTGTTTTACTCCTGATCCTAAGACTACTGATAAGGATAAAACTGACAAAAAAAAAAAAAAAACTGATAAGGACAAACATGCTGAAATTATTGATGCTATGAAATTTGAGAAGGACAATAAGTTTGATAAGGGCCATATTTTGCATCATGTTTCAAACCCTATATTTGACTTGTTGGTGTTTGAAAAATCTGCTAAGGCTATTTGGTCGACTCTTGAAAAACGATATGGGGCTAATGATGCTAGTAAAAAGAAGTATGTAACTAGAAATTGGTTAAGGTTTCATCAAATGGTGGATTCTACGCCTATTATGGAACAAGTACATGAATATGACAACTTAGTTGGTGATGTCCTTGTTGAGGGCATGAAGATGTGTCCAATACTTCAAGCTAATGATTTAATTGAGAACTTTCTAAATCATGGTCTAGCTATCGTAATCATTTAAAACATAAGAAAAGAGATTTGTCTTTGGAGGAATTAGTGAGTCAGATCATATGAAAGTTAAGGAGGCTAAACGTCCGAAGGATAAGGGTAAGGGTGAGTATGTGGTCAAGGCAAATTTAATTGAAGCTACTGGTAATAGACAAAGGTTCAGAGGAAGCACTTCTGGCAACAAGAATCAGGGTCCGAATCAATTAAGGGATAAGAAGCCTAGACTGCAGTCGGAAACAAAAATTGGGAAGAAATATGGTTGAGCCTGTTAGATATGGGGTGATACTAATCATATTTCTTTCAAATGTCCTAATAGGATAGACTACTCATTTCAATGGAAATCGCAAGAAAACTCATGCTCATCTTGTTGAGGAAGATGAGGAAGTCATTACTACTGTTATGACTGAGGTGAATCTGATGGAGAACATCACTGAATGGATTGTGTATTCTGGGGCTACGCGCCATGTGTGTGCAAACAGGGACATGTTTACTGACTTTGAAGATTGTCTACATGGGTAACTCCAGCACTTCAGAGGTTCAAGGTAGGGACAAGGCTGAAGCTGACTTCTGGCAAGACTCTAGCTCTTCAGAATGTGTTGTATGTACCTTCCCTTAGGAGGAATCTTATATCTACTAGGTTGTTACTGGGGTTAAGATTGTCTTAGATGCTAAGAAAGTTGTCTTGTCCTGCAACGGAGAGTTTGTAGGCAAGGGCTATGTTAGTCTTGGTGGTCTGTTTGTTTTAAACTATTAATAAGACTAAATATTCTGCTTATATTGTTGAGTCTCTTTCTCTTTGGCATGGTCGTTTGGGGCATGTGGGGGCTAAATCTATTAAAAGGATGAAGCAAATGAACTTGCTACCTAACTTGTCAGGAGAAGAACTAGATAAGTGTGATGTGTGTGTAAAATCCAAATTCGTGAGAAAGCCATACAAGGCTATGCCTGAGCAAATTTCTGATTTGCTGGTGATTTGTTGGAATTGGGTCACACTGATCTACCTGACTTTAAGAACTTTGAAAGTAAGGATGGTAAAAGATACTATATTACTTTCATCGATGATTACTCCAGGTATTGCAGAGTTTACTTGTTGCGGTCTAAAGATGATGTTGAGTCCAAGTTCTTGATATATAAGGCAGAAGTTGAGAATCAATTGGATCGTAAGAATAAGAGTCTTGGGTCTGATAGAGGAGGAGAGTACGGATCCTGTTTTTGAAGGAGGTGTGTGAGAAGGAAGACATTATTCATGAGCTCTCAACTCCTTACACTCCTTGGTAGAATGGGATTGCAGAAAGGAAGAATAGAACTTTAAAGGAGATGATGAATTCTATGTTATTGAGTTCTAGCCTTCCTGATAATATGTGGGGGTGAAGTAGTGCTATCAGCAAATTTTGTGCTAAACAGGGTACCACAAAAAAGGCTGGATGCTACTCCATACGAACTGTGGAAGGGTTATGCGCCGAACTTGAGTTACTGAAAAGTGTGGGGTTGTCTGGCCAAGGTGAGTCTGCCATCATTCAAGTGTCCTACAATTGGGTCCAGAACCTTTGATGCAGTGTTTGTGGGATATGCAGAGAATAATGCAATGTATAAGTTTATGTCGTTGAAGGACTATTCTATGTCAGAGTCTCGTGATGTTGAGTTCTTTGTAACATTATTTCCCTTGAGCAGGAAGGGAGATTCAAGTGTTGCTAATACTGCGGTGATTGTTCCCGTGGAGCAGAAGATCCCAACTACTACTGATACAATTGCTACTTTCATCGAGTTAAGAAGGAGCAAGAGGTATAGGACTGAAACAAGCTTTGGTCCAGATTTTGTTACTACATTTGTATGTTTTGACATTCGTCTTGTAGTTACTCTGGAAGAATTCTTGGTGTTCTCTTTTGAGTAGGATGAAGATCCTAAAACCTATGAAGAGACAATCACAATGCATGGAAGTTGATGGAGTGGGATTCCCCCACAATGGAATGTCAGCTAGCAGTCTTCTTAGCCATTCGATCGGCTTCCTGACTTGCCAATTCTAAGGCAATAATTCAGTTTGCATTGTAGATTTAGCAATACAAGTTTATTTTGATGATTTCCAAGATATAACACCACTACAAGTGTAAACGCAAAGCCACTAGTAGATTGGATTTCATCATTATCCGACACCTAATTGGCATCACAATATCCTTCTAGAACACTCGGTGTTCCTTGATAGTGTAGATCCCAATTGATTGTCTCTTTTAAGTACTTCAACAATCTAATCAAGGCACTCTATGCTCACAATTAGGATTGTGAGTGTACCTGCTCAATCTATTAACAATATGTGGTCTAGTATATTTCATAAAAAACATCACACTTCCAATGATCTTAGCATATATTCTTCTTGTGATACACTATTACCTTTATTCTTTTTCATATGAATACTAGAATCATATGGGGTATTGACTGGAACACAATCAAATTGATTAAATTTATGCAAGATTTTTCAATGTAATGATATTGATTTAAACACAATTCATATGGAGTTCTAGTAATCTAGCTTAGTACCAAATATCACATCAGCCTTTCCTAAGTCCTTCATGTTAAAGCAAGAACTTAGGAAAGCCTTGGTTCTATTAACTATGTCTATATTGGTTTCAAAAATCAACATATCATCCACATATAGACATGTGATAACACAACTAAGATTATCACTTTCGGAGTACACACAAGCATCAAAATCATTCACATGAAAACCATCAGAAGTAATAGTTTGATCAAACTTGTCATACCATTTTTTTGGAGCCTATTTTAGACCATATAATGATCTCCCATTTACACACCTTACCTTCTTGTCCTAGTACAATACAACATTCTAGTTGCCTCATGTAAATTTCCTCTTACAAATCACCATTCAAAAAAGCAGTTTTAACATCCATTTGAAGCAATTAAAGTTTATGAATAGATGAAAGTGCAATTAAAGCTCTAATAGTAGGTACTTTAGTCACTGGTGAGTAGGTATCAAAAAAGTCTGAGCCTTTCTTTCGGTGATTACCACACACCATAAGTCTAGTTTTGTATTTATTAATTGAACCATCAGGTTTAAGTTTCTTTTTGAAAACTCACTTACTACTTAGAGGTTTGCACCCCCTAGGAAGACATGTCAGAACCCATGTGTTATTACTCATAAATGACTCTAATTCACTCTTAATAGCCTCTTGCCAAAAACTAGAGTTAACAAAACTCACGGCTTCTTTATAAGTCCTAGAGTCATCTTCTAAAATAAAAACACTTACCACTTGTTCATCTACACAAGAAAATCAGTAATAAAATCAGGTCCAAAACTGGTCTCAATTCTAGCCATCTTGCTTCTTCTAGGTTCTACAAGTTCACTAGAAGATGCAAGATCAGGTTGTGCAGATGAAACAATTGTAGAAGTATGAGTTAAAGAAGAATGTACATCCTTTTTCATTGGAAAGACATGCTCAAAGAACTTTGCATCTCTGGATTCTTTGAATGCACCAAAGGTACATCCGTCTTTAAGTATAAACATGTAAGCAACACTGTTAATATCATAAACAATAAATATTGCACCAATGGTTTTAGGTCCAATCTTAATCTCTTGAATATTGGGCAAGCCGATTTTTGCAAGACACCCCCACACTTTGAGGTAACTCGAGTTAGGCTTGGAGCCTTTCCACAAATCATATGGTGTCTTATCTATCTTCTTGTAAGGAACATGATTAAGCACATAACAAGCGGTTAGAAAAGCCTCCCACACATTGAGTTAGGCATTCCTGAGCTAATGAGCATAGCATTCATCATCTCCTTTAGAGTCCTATTTTCCCATTCAGCTATGCCATTTTGTTTAGGAGTTTTAGGGGAGGCAGTCTCATGGATAATTCCATTTTGTTCACAAAAGTGCTTAAGAGGTGTCCCATCATATTCCCCACCACGGTTTGACCTAAGTCTTTTAATCTTAAGGTCTAATTGGTTTTCAACTTCGGCCTCATAGATTAAAAACTTTTCCTCTGCTTCATTTTTTTAGGCTAAGAAGAACACTTTAGTAAAACGTGAAAAGTCATCTACAAAAGTAATGTAATAGCGTTTTCCACTTCTACTCATATGGTTCTTAAAGTCACCTAAGTCATTGTGGACTAACTCAAGTAAAGTGGAAGACCTATTCAGATTTTTGTTAAAAGGTTTCTTAGGGTGTTTAGGCTCAAAACACACTTCACATTTTTCAAACTCTGTGGAACTGAAGTCGGGAATTAAACTAAGTTGTTTAAGCCTTTTGACAGAAGCTATATTGACATGTCCCAAATGGGAATGCCATAAAGAAACAGACTCAACAATATAAACAAAACCAGTAGAAAGTTTATTAGCAATCATAACATCAACATCAAGAACAAAAAGCCCCCCCCCCCCCATTACAAAAACCCTTTCCCACAAAATCACCATTTTTGGTGAGTACAAGCTTATCAGATTCAAAAGTCAGTTTAATCCCTGCGTGCTTTGTTAAGCAACGCTCCAGAGATAAGGGTCCTGCGAATTTCAGGCACATGTAAAACATTATGCAAAGCGATAACTTTTCCAGAAGCCAGTTTTAGAGATACTTTTCCTTTTCCATGGACACTCATAGAACTAGAGTTGCCCATGAAAACGCAATCTCCTTCAACAACTTGTTCATAAGAATTAAACATGTCTTTGTTAGAGAAAATGTGCCTAGTGGCACCAGTATCAATAATCCACTCAGTCACATTGGTGACTAAGTTGACCTCAGAAACAAATGCAATTATGATCTCATCAGCTTCAGCAAGGTTGACTTGTGAATTAGAACTGCTCCTCTTCGGTTTTCCTCTTGGTCCATGCCCTTTTTTTACACTCCTTAGAAGAATGTTCGAACTCACCGCAAGTGAAACAGTTGCCTTTGAATTGCCGCTTTGGGGTAGTCTCCTTGTTCTTGTTGAACTTGTTTACCTACAGACTTAAATTCAACAAGGTCAACAGTAGAGGAAGAGTGTTCATGAGTTTTTCCTTTAAGCTGCAACTTGTTCTACTCTTCAATCTTGATATGTGAGACCAGTTCTTGAAGAGTGAAGTCCTTCTCCTTGTGCTTCAAGGAATGGACATATCCCTCCCACGAAGGTGGTAACTTGCCAAGAATAGAGTTTGCTTGAAAAGTCTCATAGATCTTCATACCCTCAAGAGTAATATCAGCACATAAAGTCTCATATTCATGCACTTGATCCAACGACTATAAGCATATTTCTTAATCTCATAGTCATCAGTTCCATATTTCAATTTCACAACATCTCAAATTTCCTTAGCATTCTTAAACTTGCTATAAATTAGATATAAAGGTCCAGTCATATAGTGCAACAACATCTCACAACAAGTCTGATTATCCCTATCAAAGTCCCTAARGGAATCAGATGGAGCAACATCAATAGTAAGGTCATAATTAGGGGTGAGCGGGACCGAGTACCCGATATTTTTTTGGGAACCGGACCCAGACCCGGAACCGACTGGGTCCCAAATCTGGAACCAGAACCGGAACCAATGAAACCGGTTCCTAAGTTTTAGGAACCGGTCCCGGAACCGCAACAATCTGTCGGTGATAAAATTCATATAATTTGCTTTTGCAATTAATTTTGAGCTTGTAAAAAATTATCTTTAATAATCCCTTCAACTTGAAACATACTTGCAACAATCTATCGGTGATAAAATCGACAAAGAAGGAAATAATCTTTGAGCTTGTAAAAAATAATCTTTAGGCCCATGAATCATTCTCTTTGCATCCTTAGTGTATGGATAGTTCAACAAAAAAGGAAATGGAATTTAATGTAAAGAAAAAGAGTAGAATTACCTTATATAACAGTTCCAAACATTGGGTACCCGGTATCAGAACCGGAACCAACTGGATACCCAGAACCGATACCGGTTCCACTAGGTACCCACTAGGTATTGGGCCCCAAATTTTATTACCCGAACCAGAACCAGTTATGACCGGGTCCCATTTTTTGGACCCAGAATCGAACCAAGTTACACCGGTTACAGTTCCGAAATCGTCAGGTCCGGACCGGTTCCGGTTCCAGTACCGGGTACCCGGATTTTCTGCTCACCCCTAGTCATAATTAACACCAATTTGACCCAAAAAGAACTCTATTTTATCAAACCACATCTTATAGATTTTGCCATCAAAAGGATCCATCTTAGACATATCAGGAATAAAAGGATTGCTAAGTGGAACAACCATAGGAATACCAACCATAGTAATAACAAATATTGACTTTAGATTGTAAGAAATATGACTAGTATCGCTAAGATGAAACTTATCTAATATGTCGTGGCGTGACRGWAATCACTGTCCTAAAGTTGAATTTGCCCCGTACTTGTACACACGGRCTCACGACAATCGACCCCCAGAAATACACGACCTCAGTCTCCTTGGTGTACTACAAAGAGGCGGATTGAGAATGTATCGAACAATGCGTGCCTAAGCAAAGGGAAAAACAGAGAGATGTGTTTAGCATTTTTGTGGAAGATGAATGTTCTGTGTATATATGCAATGAACCAGGACATAACAAAAATATATAGCACAAGGGAGAAGATTTCCGAATAGGCGCAAAATCGGGCAAGAATACATTTTGTAACGGAAAGAATTAAAGGAACGTTACAAAATATCGAGCACATGTCACGAGCCGAACCGGGCGGTAGCGGCAATGCACGCGTGCGTGGGGATACCCAATACTAGCCCTTACACCAAGCCTCAAACACTAATAGGTACAATCCCCTTAATAAACAAGAGAGGAGTTTGTCAAACTATCAATGTGGTACACAATGATATTCGTTGAAGTAGCTGAGCAGAGTGCGGTCTGGACCGCACCAAACCGCAAATCAGACCGCAATTTGGCGGTTTGATTTGGTTTGGAGTTCGAAAAGTACGATTTG
Source organism: Bassia scoparia (assembly GCA_008642245.1). Taxonomy (NCBI): domain Eukaryota; kingdom Viridiplantae; phylum Streptophyta; class Magnoliopsida; order Caryophyllales; family Amaranthaceae; genus Bassia; species Bassia scoparia. The sequence continues at coordinate 84,344 of SNQN01000480.1, forward strand.
GTTTTTTTATTTTTCCAAACTGCAATTTTACGATTTGGTTTATTAAAAATTTTAGACCAACCCAAACTGCAAACTGCAAACCACAAATTTTACCATCAAAGATACTTTGTTGCTTGCGGTCTTGCGTGAACYACATTCTAATTTATAATGTATTATTATGAACATTGTCAAATTAACTTTTAATTTTTTAGAAAGACTTTTGTGTATTTTGATGTTTAAGGGAAAACATTTGTCAAGGATATATAAAATAGAGTATTTAGAGATTTTTTAAAAGAAAAACAGTTAAACCGCAAACCGCACCACATGCACCAAACCGCAAATTGCGACGCGATTTGGTGCGATCTTGGAAAATTTGCGGTGCGGTTTGGTGCGGTTAAGGGTCCAGACCACACCAAACCGCACCACGCTCTCCCCTACTTTGAAGCAACAACTTGGAGTGTGTAACTCCAACACTATGGAGTACTCCGTATGAAGATTATTATTGTTATGTTTGATGATACTAATGTATTATACTAAGTATAACTCTTATATTTGAAAAAAGGTTGTGATTGTCTCATTATTATATATAGTAGTTAAATATTATACTTACAGTACCTATTATTAATATGCCGTGCTATAAGATGATTTTGACTATCTAATTCTTCAAAATATTTTTTTTTATAATTTTTCAGATGCTTGTTCTTCCTTTTATTACTTGCCTATTCTTATCTTATCTTTTCATTATCAATCAAGAGCAGACAACAAGTGGTTTAAATTTTCACAGTTTTGAACATGCATGCAATGGTAAGAATTTAATATGGCGACTTCAATGATTTAGAATTTGGATATACTAGTGCAGTCGCATGAATGCATTGTTTTTTTTGTGTCTTACTTGATTGTGGTATTCTTATTGTAATTGGTCAAAATTAATTTAAGTTTTGATCACAATTTGCGTTTAACTGTTATGAACATTTAATGAACTATGTTGTTAAATCGGTATCATCTACCCAAAGTTTAAGCTGATGTGAGGTTTGGGGAATAAACTTTTACTCACATGTATTCACGGACTGTATTGGATGCTACATGTATTGATGTGAGCACTTTGTTTACTGGGAAAATAAATAGCAACAAGTATTTTTTTTAGTAAATGAATCGCCTCACATTTGATGTTGTAATATGAAAGCCAAACAAACACAATACAAACAAATAAGGAACAAATAAAACGATTCATATCATCGATAGCTGCGATCTCAGCCGATATGAACGTTTTACTATGAAGATCACGGAAACAAAATTAAACAATGTAAGAGCAAAGACTGTTATTCTTCCTAGACACTCACACTCTCTCCACATGTTTTTCCTCACTTTTTATTATCACCACATTGCATGAAGAAACAAGTATTGTAATTGTGTAATTTTGGTGGCGTTGGGCCTATTGTATCTCATCAAATTGGGAATGTACGAGTACTGTGTTAGACCTACCTAATTATATCGTAATATTTAACCTCCAAGAGTTGTGGTGCTTGGTAATGTAATTTCCTTTATTATTTTTATACTTATTTATTAGGTAATTCAAGAAGTTCCATAATAAGTATATTTATTACTTTTTTCTTTCACAACAAAATAATCAATAAGTTGAAATAATTTAGTATAGTACCAGATTAAAATTGAATAGAGACTATTCTAAAGCGTAGTGGAATCCAGCTTAATCCCTATTAATCGTCAAATTTTGCTGATCGACTATATTTACTACTGACTTATTTTTCTAAACTAAATTGAACTTATTTTTATACTGAACTTTTTTAGCAATCTTAATAAATTTTCTAAGATTGAACTTTTTTTTACTGAATCAACTTATTATTACTATAACTGAATTATTATACTTTGATCTGATCTATTTTACTAAACTGAACTTTATTTTCTAAACACTTAATCTACTCCTTAAAAATAGTATGACCAGACTGACCGAACCGACCAAATGAGTAAACAACTATTAGCCAATTAGACAGCGAAAAACTCCAATTAATTTAGATCCACCTTTTCTTATCCAAAAAAAAAAAAAAACACTACTACTTGTGGCTAAGCTCTATTCGGTAACCTCTAAACATATTTTACAGGCATCAAACAATCTTCTTTTTTAAGTCCAATTATAAACTATCCATCTAAGACCCCGGGATTGTTTTTCCCTATGCCCTTGCAAGTGGAAGACATCCAACAAACACTCATACCAATCAACCAGTTAGGAGACATGGATTCAAGAACATTTCGCTTCTTCCTATTTGTGTTATCTAATTCCATACACAATTTAAGATTATGCTGGTAAACTTACGTAGAATTCATGTGTTGAAGCTCTCAATCAGACATTATCTTACTGTAGCTGTTTCCTGTGTTCCATCAGCACTAATAATATAGTTTCTTAAAATGATATTAAAATCTCAAATGCATGCCGTACAAAAACTCAATACGTGTTATACGTTACTTTCCATTTAATCTTTCATTAATTATAATTTTATCTAACGCCTTTTTCCATGAGAAATGTTTGTTACGATTTCACTTATATCAAACTCAATATCTGGATTTCTACATAAACAGGACAATTCAGGGTTCCCATGCGAGATCTTCAAATTTGTTCTGGAGATTCCCCTGCTAGCGGGTCCGACTTCTTCTCAATATGAGCATTAAATAGAATGCACTTTATGGAGGTTAGCATACGATTATTCGAAAGGGTAACTTCCTATGAGTTATTGCTCTCATTGCATCAAATTGTCACTGTTATGACTTATTATAAATTAGTCAATGTTAAATGTAGAATAGCTCTCCGGAAATTCTACATATCAGAATATGATTTAGAGCACGTATATGATAAATTTATAATTTTACTCTTGTTCATATTTTACAAATGAGTAACTCAAGTCTCTTATCACTGTGTTGAGTCTATAAGCCTCCCATCAACTACTATGCGTCTATGAACGTAAATCACAACTTTCCAATATATATCTCTTATGTAATTTCGATATACCTTATGATAGAACCCTCGATAACTGTCAATTTTCTTTCTTCGCCTTTAGTATCCTATTGAACATTGTTGTTTTTGCATGTTGTCGCTTTAAATTTTAACCACCAATTATATTTCGCTCACTATTTTGGAATTAACGACCTATCTACTTAATTGTATATTAGTATCTAGCTTTTGTTGACTCGGTTTCCTTCCCCATGTGTACTTTATTATAAAATTAAGTAATAAATGTTATTTGCAATAGTAAATAAGTACATAAGGATTGCTCGTATTACAGGGTATTAAATTAAATCAGCTTGAGTTTTGATCCAGAGTGTATGTCAACTCGATGTGCAGTGATCTTATTGAGTAACTGCCAACAGACCATTGTGATTGTCGTTTGCAAACAACGACTACGTTAAAATTTTTGGTGGACAGATATGTCTAGATCCAGTACATTAAGGCTTCAATTGCAATTAATTCTAGGCTCTAATCGGCAATTCAGTCACATGCACATATGCAATAACTACGTGTGCTAATCTCGAGCAAGATCAATACTAACTACTGAAGGTGTCCATCCTTCAGTTTGAGTTTAGAGTCGGGAGCGTTCTTATTTAATACTCGAGTTTGTCATTATAATTAGTTCCTTCTAAATTCAATTTACCATTTTACATCAATACGTTACTCACTAAAGTCTTTATTAATTATTTAGTTACCGTCAAATAAAGTACGGTTGTTATTATTAAGGTTTGTCCATAGATTCATTGACACTTTCAAGAGATTGCAAATTTAATTACAGGTTTAGTTTGATGGCATTCGATATGATATTCTTCTCTAGTCACATGCAATTTCTCGTTTAATTAATTTTTATATCGTACATATATAGTCTTTCTGTTACAGGATGAGAATTATAAATTAGGCATAGAATAAATATAAATGAGAAATTCTTAGGTTTGGAATTTATATGAATAATCAACTATAGTAAAGGTCTTCCCATATTAATTCCCAACTCAACTTAATTACCAGTAATCTACTTTCTCACTATTCTTCACTAATGAAACCTAATGTCTACTATTTACCTTACTATTTTCTAAGGTTACTCCACTTTTTAAAAGGGTCATTGTGTTTTTATTTATATTTGTACTTTAAAAAATATAAATTTAACCACCCCCATCAAGTCTTCCACTCTTTGAGACTTTTTGACTCTCACAAAAATTCCTCACTTCACGCATCGTCATCCTCCTTCACTTCACGGTCGTCCTTATATCCTATACTCGTCTGTTCGCTACCAGTGACGGCTCTCTCCCCCACTGTCGTCTCCGTTTTTAGGCCCAATGCAGCATAGCAGACTATCAAACTACACACATCTAGTCAAGAAACAATAGCCACAACTGATACGCACAACCGCCCCACTCAACTCTCTCACATGAGCCAGCACAATCGCAATCACCATCCCTCACTCTCTCTCTTCGAAAAAACAACAACAACAACAACCACACCGCACTCAACTAATTTTTCGAACAACAAAAATTGCATCCGCTACAGTACCCCAGGTTACTTGGAGGATTGAAGATTATATCACGCGCGAATTGACCGAAATTAAATTACAACATTATGGTTTGCTTTAATTACTAGAAAGTAAGGTTGGGTTTCCTTCTGAAAGTATTAGTGGAAAGGGATGGTTTTGTGATTAGAGGCTTTTTCAATTTGGGGGATTGAGAATATTAGGTGGTGGGAAAATGCGACGCGGGTTGATGCTCAAGTGGTGATTATTTGAATGTGGTGGCGCGGGGTAGGTGTGTTTCATGTTTTGCATGAAGGTTTAGAGGAGAGTTAGTAGGAAATGAGTATTAAAAAAAATATTAAGAATTTACAATTTAAAATAGAAAATTACTAATAATAATCAAGTTGTAGGTTAAAAGGTTCTTTTACGATGGAGGCAAAGAATGGATTTTTAATATTAGTAAGCTGGGATATGAACGACTCTTAGAAAGTTGTGATATTCATATAAAGTTTTTCGATATTTTATTGTGAGTTCAAAAGTCAAGACTCAAGAGTTTTCTAATGTTGTCCCTTCTTCATAAATTCGTCCATAGTAAACTCGACTATTTTTTGTGCAAAGAATCTACTAAAATTTTGTGAATATATTAAAATTATTAATCAGTGGGGTCTTGATTAGAATCGTTTTTATTGTATGAGTATTCTATTTAATTCAATTTTTATGATTTTACTATCTAATTTGAATGTATGTGCAACGAAAACTTGTATGTTGGAATTCATGATATGAAATAAGGTCTTTATGTATAAAATT
>SNQN01000480.1:97979-145480 GCA_008642245.1 Bassia scoparia
CCCTTCTTATGGTGAGAACTATGAGAACTTTGATCTCAACCATCAATATATCCTAAATAATCTTGATCATGTTTTTTTAATCACTCCTTTCTCCCTACTGCGGTACTGCCTAACCACTTTCTCTCTCCTCCGTAACTACCCCAACCCGCAACCACCTCACCTTCTTCCCCGCAGCCAGGCAACCCAGCCACCACGATTGGTCTCAATGCAACCAGGCAGCACCAACACCACACAGGCAACTCCGATCCACCGGACCCATCGCAACAAGCAACCCACCATACCAGGCGACCAAATCTCGCCGACGCACCACCCCGCCACCACTATTTCGAATCCTTCTCTCTCTTCCACAACCAGAAGTTCCCATCATCGCACCACTGCACCGATTCTCACTGCCGCGTCACTGTACCTGAACCAGACCACACCCATATCCATCTACAATCCTAATTTTAAGGTTTGTGTTCGCTGCTAGTGGAGTTCGTGGGTGGGGATTGTTTTCGAGTATCGTGATGGTTGTGGCGTTGTTGTGGTAGTTTGATTTGGTGAGTGGAAGTTGGTGGGATGGTTGTGTTGGTTCGTGGTTTTCTGTTGATTATGGTGTTGGTGGTGTGGTAGTGTTGTCCGTGGTTGGGTTTGGTGCCGATGGTGGTTGTTGGTGTGGTGTGGGCATGGGCCAGTTCGGTGGTGCCTCGTGTGGTGGTGTGGGAGTGAGAGATGTGTTGTAAAAGTGTTAGAACATTGAAGTCATATGCATAGAACATAAAGACCAAAAGTTTAGAACATAATAGCTATTTTTGTAGAACACAAAGGCTAAAATTTAGAACATAAAAGCTACATGTAGAACATGAAGTATATATTGTAAAACATAGAGAATAAAATTGTAGAACATAAAGAGTAAAAAGGTAGAACATAAGAGTTCTCATATTCTCACCATAAGAAGGTTCTCATATGAACCTAAGTCTATATATATATTATATATATATATATATTAACAAGTAATGTGTTGATTATTTTATTTAACAAGTAATTTTGTAATTAAATTGTTGAATAATTGATTTTTTTAGGTTGAATTGTTAAGTATATTGTACACTTTGTAGTTGTAAATGTTAATATGTGTGTTATCACTCAATTTTTTTTACGGTATTGTTAATAATATAAATTTAATTTATTTATGTTCAGTGGACATCCCAGGTAATCCAATTTTGAACTTATCTATTGAATTGTTATTTTTTAAACTATCTGTTGTAATCCGTTATGAACCCACTGTTGGCAAATTACCCGTTGTTATCCAAGTCTATTGAATTGATTTTTAAACTACCAGTTGTTATTTTGAACCCATTATTTCAAATCCTGGATACGCCTAGTGATGGAATGGATCGATCCGACGCAGGTCCTCTAGATCCAGTTCCGTTCCTGTTTAAAGCAGGGTCCTAAATGGATCATTTTTAATTTTACTTTAAATGAAAAACAACAAATATTGAACCAGATTTTGATTAAAAAAGCCGAAAACAACATATATCTTCCTTACTTCTCCCGTTATTCGTGAGTTTACAAGCAATCTTAAAGATTAAGTCATTTAACTTACGAGAAAAATAAAGTTTCAAAAGGAAATATACTTTATTTTAGAGTATAATTAGTTTTGGTCAAAACTATGAAACTAATGGACTGGAAGATATATCAAAGATGGTTACAATAGAGTCAAAATCTCATAGCTCATTCAACAATGCTTTGCCTTCAAACTCTGCTGGTACGACGAGGAATCCCCAGGATTCAGTACCTTCTCAAATATGCGCCTCAACCCTGCTGGTATGCTCACAATGGTTAAGGCCGAGGAATATTAATACTTCATATATACTCTATCACTTACAATTAGATGAACCTCTTTTACTATATGGTTCTTTGTCATTAGAATTCTATATGTGATATTTTATCGTTTTGGTTGCACAGAGTGATTCATACACTCTATATCTTTTGTGGTTGCTTCGCAATTTGTTTCAACGAGATGGAGGTGCAAGGTTAATTCTATCTTTATTGAAAGCTATTGTTTATTGAGAAGTGTGTTGGGTGTCAAAGACGGCTAAAATGTGTTTCGTATTACTGATGATCAGAAAATGATCTCAATCCTATTTACAACCCTAGCACGAGAACAATATATATACAGAGGCACAGCCTAAAAGAAAGCCTAGAAATACAACATCTGGCTAACATATACACTGCCAGCTAGGAGAAGAAAACAACAAATATAGTACAACCTAGTACTGCAGACACCACTACTATGATAACCTCCACTACACTCTGACACTGCAGCACACAATGTACCATAACAGCTGCAAGAGAAAATATCATGTGATCAGCTCCTGATCACATGATTACTCCAGCTCACAGGCACTATGCTTCATTATTAGCCAAAAAACAAGCAAAAAGCACACAGTGCTTATCACTCCCCCTCAAACTTGGGGTGAGAGTGGAGAGCTCCAAGTTTGGGCAACATTTGCTGTGCCTGTGAGATTGTCATAGGCTTGGTGAAGATGTCAGCCAGTTGATTGTGAGAAGAAATATATTGAGGCAGTATAGCACCTTCTTTGACTTTATCCCTGACAAAATGGCAATCCAGTTCTACATGTTTAGTTTTCTCATGATGAACTGGATTGGCTGCTATGGCTAGTGCTGCCTTGTTGTCACATTGGATGATAGTTGGACCTAGGTTTTTAATCCCAAGGTCCTTAAACAACTGAGCCAACCAAGTGACTTCACATGTTGTGAGTGCCATGGCTCTGTATTCAGCTTCAGCMGATGATCTAGCCACAACCTGCTGTTTTTTGGACTTCCAAGACACAGGTGACTTGCCAAGCAACACACAAAAACCTGTGGTGGATTTCCTTGACATAGGACAGCCACCCCAGTCACTATCAGTGTAAGCTGTTAGTACAGCTGCTGAATTAGATGCCATGAGGACTCCTTGATCAGGATGCAAGTTGACATATCTTAACACCCTTTTTGCTTGCTGCATATGCACTGATGTTGGCCTTTGCATAAATTGGCTGAGCAGATTAACACTGTAAGTGATATCAGGTCTGGTTATGGTGAGGTAAATCAGTTTTCCTATCAGCCTTTGATATGTAGTTGCATCAGGCAGTGGATCACCCATATCAGGGGTCAGTTTCACACTTGAATCTAGAGGTAACCTTAGTGGTTTCTGTTTATTGACGCCAAATTCCTTTATCAGGTCATTAGCATATTTCTTCTGAGAGAGAAACAGGCCTTGTTCTGACTTACTCACTTCAATTCCAAGGAAATACCTTAGCTGACCTAGGTCTTTCATTAGGAAATTGGAGCTGAGGTATGCCTTTAAAGCATTGATTGCTGTCAAATCATTGCCTGTGATCAGCAAATCATCCACATAAACAAGAATAGCCACAAAACTGTTGTTGTGGTGTAATGTGAATAGAGAGTAGTCTGCCTTGGACTGTCTGCATCCATAGTTTATCAGAGCCTGACATAGTTTAGCAAACCACTGTCTTGGAGCTTGCTTCAAGCCATACAGTGATTTTTTCAACTTGCAAACCAGATCTCCTGACTTCGTTTTCTGTGTTCCTTGATTTGCATTGATCTGAATTCTTCCTGCCCATTCTGTATAGCCTGGTGGCATAGTCATGTACACATTTTCTTCTAAGTCACCATGCAAGAATGCGTTCTTGACATCCATTTGACATGTGTGCCAATTTTCCAAGGCTGATACAGCTAGTATGGCTCTCACTGTGGTCATTTTGGCAACTGGTGCAAAGGTTTCTTTGTAGTCTATTCCCTCATGCTGCCTGCAACCAAGTATAACAAGTCTAGCCTTGTATCTCTCAATGCTTCCATCAGGATTGAATTTTGTCCTAAACAGCCACTTGCAGCCTATGGCTCTCTTTTTGGGAGGTAATGGAACAATTTCCCATGTTTGATTCCTTTCCAGTGCTTCTATTTCATCATTCATGGCATTTACCCAATGTTGTTGTTGTACAGCTTCCTTGAAATTAACTGGATCATTGGTTTCTTGCACTCTGGTCATAAATGCTCCAAATTGGGGTTCAACTGCAGTCACTGCAATCTGGGCTATTTGAGCAGCACCTTCCTCCTGTGCTGAACTTCCAGTTTTGGGCTTTGCTGTGCTTACATAATCTGTCATCCAAACTGGTGTTTTGTGTTGTCTTGAGGATCTTCTCACTGATGCTGAAGTCTGAGTAGCTTGTTGAGTYTGAGCTTGTGTCTGTCTTTGAACTTCTGATTCACCAGCTTCCTCATCAGTTCCTTGCTGCTCAGTTTCAATCTCATGAGGATCTTGTTGATGTTCAACATTGGCTTCTGCATCAGCTTCGTTCCTTTCCACATCATCACTTATATCCAGGTCTTCTAGGCACTTTGGCACAGGTGTTGTGTAACCTGTTTGTGATTGCCTTGAGTTATAAGGGAACGCGGTCTCCACAAACTTTACATCTCTTGAAATGAATACCTGCTGATTATCAATCCTCATTACTCTGTATCCCTTCTTGTCAATTGGATAACCCAAGAAAACACAAGGCAATCCTCTTGGTTTCATCTTATCTCCCTTGAGRTCTGGATTATAAGCAAACACCAGGCACCCAAATACCTTGAGTTCACTGTAGTTGGGTTTTTTGCCAAACAATTTTTCATAAGGAGTTAATCCTTTTAGAGCTTCACTAGGAAGTCTGTTGATTATATGAGTGGCAGTGAGTGCACAATCACCCCAGAATTTGAGAGATAGTCCAGATTGGAATCTCAAGGCTCTTGACATTTCAAGAACATTCCTGTGTCMCCTCTCAACTCTCCCATTTTGTTGTGGCCTGTCCACACATGAGGTTTGGTGAARTATGCCAAGTTCATCATACATTTTCTTYCATTTATGATCATCAAACTCCAGAGCATTATCCGATCTGATAATTTTCACACTGGCTCCAAATTGATTCTTAGCAAACCTTACAAACTTTCTGATGATATTGTATGCTTCTGATTTMGCCTTTATCAATTGTATCCAGGTTGCCCTGGTACAATCATCCACTATTGTAAGGAAATACCTGTAGTTTCCTCTGGRAGCAACCTTGTAAGGTCCCCATATATCTATGTGGATCAGTTCTAACACATTATCAGCATGAGATGTGCTCCTAGGGTATGGTTGCTTTGTGAACCTTGCCATAGGGCATATTAAACAAACATCACCAGTAGAAGAGCATGAATAAGACAAGCATCTAATTTTATTTATAACACTCAATGGTGCATGGCCCAACCTGTTGTGCCACAAATTACATTCATCAAGTTTAGCAGCATAGCAACTAGCATCACAATTTTTGTTCGAATTCACTTTTACATTATTAAAAACTCCAGATTTAGAGAGTGCCTGTTTCTTTAATTGATCTTCTCTGCAGTCACCTTTCTCATCATCAGATTCCAGGAAGAACAATCCATTCTTCATTCTACCAATCACCTTAGTTCTTTGTGTAGCACAGTCCTGAATCATGCACAACTCACCTTTAAACAAAATATTGCATCTGCTATCTCTTGTGAGCTTGCTCACAGAGATTAGATTGTATTTAAAATCAGGCACAAACATCACATTCTTCAACTCAATCTTCTCAGTGAGTTTGACAGATCCCACATAGGTTACACAAGAATTTTTCCCATTTGGTAGAATAATTTTAGGCAAATTGCTCACTTTTCTGGGATTCATAAGCTTTTTATAGTCATTAACCATGTGATGTGTGGCTCCTGAGTCTATTATCCACATATCATTAGCAGGGTTTGTTTTGTAATTACACATACCTGCAAAGCCATCATCCATTTCATCCTCAGTGTCATAGCCCTCTTTTCCTTTTGATGATGCAGGCAACAGCTTCAACAATTGCTGTATTTGATCAGAAGTCAAGCCCTTGATGTTTTCATCAGCTTCAGCAGCCCCAGCAAACGCCTTTCCTCTGCCACCAATAGCCTTTGGCTTTCCTTCAATTTCTTTACCTTTGTTCTGCTTCTTGTATAGAGGGTGCCATTTTGGGTAACCAACTGCTTTCCAACATCTCTCAGCTGGATGCCCCTTTTTTCCACAAACACTGCAAGGTTCAGTGTTCATGCCAGCTTCCTTGTTACCTCTTTCCTGTTTCACACCCTTACTGTTGAGTGCAGGCTTGTTGGCATACATAGCTGCTGGCTCCCCCTCTTCTTTATCACCACCAACTATTTTCCTCTGATCTTCCTCCTGCTGCACCATTCCACATGCCTCCTCCACTGATGGCAATGGATATTTCATCAGAATTTGAGATCTCACCTGAGCATACTCATCGTCCAATCCCATTAGGAACTGGAAAAGGCATGTTTCATCCCTCATTGCTTTCACAGCATTGGTGTATGCAGCAATTTCAGGAGTCACATCTGCAATTGCTGGAAAGATGCAAAGACCATCAATTTCTTCCCATACAGAGCACATTGCAGTGTAATAGTCAGTGACTGATTTTCCCATTTGTTTCATGTCATAAGCTTCCTTGCAGAGCTTATACTTTCTCAACCCACTCACCTGTGAGAATCTGACTTCAAGGTTCTTCCATACTTCCTTGGCAGAATTCATGAAGAGGATTGACCTTTTGATTGAGTCACTCACATTTCCTGTAATCCAAGAGATTACCATGCCATTGCATGTCTCCCATTGCTCCTTCTTCAGCTCATCATCCTTATCCTTCACAACACCTCCTGTTACAAACCCCAGCTTCCTTTTGGCCAAAAGTGCCAACTCCATCTCTCTTCTCCACTCCCTGTAGTTGCCTGAACCTGTTAGCTTATCCACAGAAATTGAGCTTTGTCCATCAGAAGGATGGAGATACAAGGGGCTCATGATGTCTGATATTTTAGCCATGTTCAACGCAAGGTGGGTACAGAAAAAGGATTACTGAGATTTGTTTGATTGAAAGGGCTTTTGTGAATGCTGAATGAATCAAAGAGCAGAGGATCAGATCAGATTGAGCAACCTGGCTCTGATACCATGAGAAGTGTGATGGGTGTCAAAGACGGCTAAAAATGTGTTTTTGTATTACTGATGATCAGAAGAATGATCTCAATCAATCTATGCAACCCTAGNACCTTCTCTTTAAGTGGGTCATTACATCATTTAATGATGAGTTTTGTCTTGATGAGCCTTTGTTGTGAGTTGTGACTTTATGATCTTCTTGTTAACGATGTTCCTTTGAACAATTAATAAAAGCCTCATGTAAAAAAAAATGAAAAATAACAGCCTATCTTTTCCAAAAAAATAAAATAAAATAACAGGTTATTAAAAAAAATTGACTTCAACAAATAAACAACAATATATATGACAACTCATTTGCAAAACGCCCAAAATAGTGAGTAAAATTTATATTTCGTTAGTTATTTGGAACTAAAAAAAAAAAAGAAATGAAGGATTTGTTTACGTTAACTGAAAACAACTAAACTGAATTGAAATGAATTGTTTATRAGAAAAGGAAATTAGAAACTAAATAGAATGAATAGAACTAAACAAAACTAAATTGAATTGTATTAAAAATAAGCTTTCTCCTTTGATTGCCAAAAAAAACTGAAGTAAACAAGTCCCAACTTGAAAAAAAAGACAATATACTCAAAAAAACAGAATGATGCTTTGGTAGTGACAGAGTATATAACCTGTTAGAGGAAATTTGAAAATGAAATGGTACATTTGGATTCTAAAATTTCATTTGAAAATTTGAAATTAGAACAAGTATAGTGTTTGGATGTCTAAGAATTTTAAATGAAGAATTTGCTCAAATTCTACAACTACCAACTAAAAACTCATGAATATAAGGATTTCAAATAACAAGGTAAATCATGTGATTTGAAATACTCACATTCCATAATTCAAATGATACATTTGAAATGAAATCTATCTTTTCAAATATAACGTAAGAGAATTTAACAAGTAGGTTGACATTGAATGTTGTTGGTTGATCGTATATTTCCTTATAGTTCTATGATTCAGAGTATCGTTCCCTATTTGATCCCTGTTCCACCACTGTATGTATAGCATTTCCTACGGCAGTTTGAGCCGCAAAAGGTGTCCCCCTTTTTGTGCCCCTGAATCCACGTTAAATGCGAACCTACATGCAAGGGGAAATGTTGAAGAGAATGTAACGGAGTTAAGTTAATAGATGTTTAGTTGTAGGCTTCGTTTGTTTTGAAGGAAAACAATTTTCATGGAAAATCATTTTCTAGGGAAAATAATTTTCAAGGAAAATCATTTTCTAGGGAAAATAATTTTCAAGGAAAATCATTTACTAGGAAAAAAGTTTTCCTTTGTTTGTTTGATTAGAGGAAAACTCATGAAGGAAATGAAAAATGTAATAGAAATGAAGGAAGGGTGGAGAAATGAATAAGGGAGATGTAAGAAGTGGGGTAGAAATTGTGGCATTCCTTCTCTACAAAAGGAAAATGATTTTCCTTTTTCAAAGTGACATTTTCTCCTTTGAGGAAAATGATTTTCCACCTCTTTCCAAAACAAACAAAGAAAAATTAAAAGAGGGAAGAAAATCATTTTGCGAGAAAATGTTTTACGTCAAAACAAACGGAGCTTTAGTACCCAAACTGCAATAAATGTGAAAGTTATATACGTACCTAAGTTTACAGTACACCTAATCAGAAGTTTATTAGTTAGCTGAGATTTAACTTATCTAAATACATATGTTNTAAATGTGAAAGTTATATACGTACCTAAGTTTACAGTACACCTAATCAGAAGTTTATTAGTTAGCTGAGATTTAACTTATCTAAATACATATGTTTGCTAATTTTTTTAATAATAATTAAAATTAAAAAGAGCATACCCTTAAACACGCACAGAACTGAAGCATTTTTTGTAATATAAGCTTGACTGTTTTAGTTATAATTTTGTAATGCACAGGAAGGTTAGGATCAAACACAAGGCAAACGGGCGAGATATTAATCAATGGTCGTAAACAAACCCTTGCATTTGGGACTTCGGTATGAAATTTAACATAACTAACGTAATCAACACTTCAAATTCTACTCTAATTCSACGATTTTCTGAATCTTGTTCATTTACATGTACGTACTCGATCAGGCGTATGTGACACAAGACGACACATTAATGACAACGCTTACAGTGAAGGAAGCGGTATACTACTCAGCCCAGCTTCAGCTGCCGGACTCAATGTCCAAATCCGACAAGCTAGAGCGAGCTAACGAGGCGATTAAGGACATGGGGCTACAAGGGTGTGCTAACACAAGAATAGGTGGTTGGAGTGTAAAAGGTCTAAGTGGAGGACAAAAGAGAAGAGTGAGCATTTGCATTGAAATCTTGACTAGGCCGAGGCTTCTCTTCTTAGATGAGCCTACTAGTGGCCTTGATAGCGCGGCCTCTTACCATGTCATGAGCCGAATCATTAGGCTAGCAAAACAGGATCATAGGACCGTTGTTGCTTCCATTCATCAGCCRAGCAGCGAAGTTTTCGAGCTCTTCCATAATCTGTGTCTCCTGTCCTGTGGAAAGCTTGTGTACTTTGGTCAGGCTTCAACTGCTAATGAGGTAACAATCTAACAATGTGTTTTTGTATCAATGGGATTTTCAACTATATCATCCGATTGGTCATCTATATTCTATTTTATATACTTGTATTTTAGAGTTATAGTACGTGGTGTAAAATGAAGATCATACACTCTAGTGTAGGATCCTTTTTGCCGGACTTGATATACTAAAGAAGATATAATTGTGATTGTTTTTTTTTACTATATATGCAGTTTTTCGCCATTGCTGGCTTCCCCTGCCCAAGTATGCGAAACCCTTCTGATCACTATCTTAGAACTATCAACAAGGACTTTGAAGTTGTAAGTTCTCCGAAAAATAATTTATCATGTATTTGCTGCTCATTAAATTTAGCTGTTATTAGCACCTGTGCTAAAACAACGTTGTTTTCATTATAGGATGTTGAAGAAGGATTTGGTGGGACGAAGATCAGCACTCAAGAGGCAATAAACACTCTAGTGAATTCGTACAAGTCATCACAAACTTATGTAGAGG
Source organism: Bassia scoparia (assembly GCA_008642245.1). NCBI lineage: Eukaryota > Viridiplantae > Streptophyta > Magnoliopsida > Caryophyllales > Amaranthaceae > Bassia > Bassia scoparia. The sequence goes on from SNQN01000480.1 coordinate 108,049, forward strand.
TCCAACAACAAATATCGACGATATGCCAACAGGTTATACATAGGCTTAAACCACACTTAGCTTACTTGAGATGTTTAGTGAGTATGTACAACTAAATCTAATAGTCTAAATCATTGCAGGGTGGCGGTTCGACTGAACTGACAAGAAAACATGCTAGCTTCATGACTCAATCCCTTGTGCTTACCAAAAGATCTTTTGTGAACATGTACCGCGATCTAGGATACTATTGGCTTCGACTTGCAATCTATGTTGCTCTTTGTTTGTGTGTTGGGACTATATTCTTTGACATCGGCAAAACTTATGGTTCCATTCAGGTGATTATATTTTGCAAATTACATGCTGTCATCAATCTGATGAATAATTATGAAATAAATGTGCAAATAACACAAATTGATGTTGAATTGGAAAAATTGCAGGCAAGAGGTTCAATGTTATGTTTTGTAGCAGCATTCCTAACTTTTATGGCAATTGGAGGGTTTCCTTCTTTTGTAGAGGACATGAAGGTGAGATAGATTATGCACAATTCTCTTATTACTTGTATAAATAGACCTTAACTGAACTGAACTGAAACAGGGTCGTCATACTCTTGATCATTATTTTGGTATACAATGAATCTAAAACATACCATTGTTCATATTTTTTGTTGTTTAGATCTTTGGACGAGAAAGATTGAACGGACACTATAGTGTTGGTGCATACACAATCGGAAACACACTCTCTTCGATCCCTTACTTGCTCGTGATCTCAGTCATTCCGGGAGCAATAGCATACTACCTTGTTCATCTCCAACGAGGATTCGATCACTTTGTCTACTTCGCACTAGTGCTATTCGTGTGCATGATGTTGGTTGAGAGCCTAATGATGATTGTGTCCAGCCTAGTCCCGGACTTTCTAATGGGCATCATAACCGGGGCTGGAATACAAGGTGTGATGATGCTCAACGGTGGGTTCTTTCGATTGCCCGATGACCTCCCTAAGCCCTTTTGGAAGTACCCAATGTACTACATCGCGTTCCACAAGTACGCGAACCAAGGGTTCTACAAGAATGAGTTTGAAGGCTTGACGTTTCCTAATGGTCAAGTGGGAGGAGGGGCAACCATTACAGGAGAAGAGGTGTTGAGGGATTTCTGGCAAGTTGAAATGGGATATTCAAAATGGGTTGATCTTGCAATATTGGTTGGTATGGTGGTAGTTTACAGGCTAATGTTCTTGGGTATCATTAAGCTAACTGAGAAGTTGAAGCCAATAATTAGATCTTTCAAGTCAAGAACAAGGAAGGATGTTTAAGCCATTAATCTCATCAAGGGTGGTGGAAAAGGATAGATCTTTGTTGATTATTCGAAATTTGGGATTAAGGATTTGATTGATTGATTGATTATTTGTATTATTGTTTTCTACAATAATGTTTTATAAAGTTATGTTCTATTTTTATGCGAGAATTTAAAAAGGTAAAATTAACAGCAACAACACCAATTTGGATCGAGATGCATAAAACAATACAAATCTGATCGGGTGCACGAGGCAGCATCAACTTGCATTGATAGTTGGCTGCGCTACATTGCATAAATAAGGCTTGTGATAAAGTATTTCATCGGAATTATGCCAAAATAAAAACAATTTTCGCTTTTTATAATGTTTTTCGACTACATAGCCTTAAAAATAATTTTATTTTCGTCAAATTCTGGTATAATATTTTGTTATCGTAAGCGTGTGCCCTTATTAAGCCTTGTCCTACGTCGACTTCGTTCGTGGGCTTGAGCCACGGATCCCGTATGTGAGTGCGTTGGGGTAGTGTTGTCGAGTGGGGAATCGCCACAGTGCCTATACAGGTTAATCACGGACGCCCGAAACATTGGTGCCAATTTAATGGCCCCACTGTCTGATCCATTAACCAAGTCGTGGGTTCGAGGACATGGTACGGAAAGAATCTTTGACCCAATCCGTCCGCATGTAGCGGCCTCTACTCGGTCTCATTGTAACTCCATTCGACCAAATCCATTGAATACGCAACAACTTAGCAATTTTATCCTTAATTAGGAAGCACTCTAGCCTTAGCAATCGATTAAAGGGTGAGTTTCTATTATGCAAAAATCACTACCTAAACTAATTATTGTGATCACTTCAAATTAATCAAATTTATAAGGTGCTTAAATTCAATATGTCCATGATTAATCTGAATTTAATGAGATTAAACAATTTCAGGTCTTGTTTAAACAATTTAAAAGTGTTTTCATGCATAAACAATATCAACATACATATAGGATGATAGTTAGTATGCAATAATAGAAAACTCAAATATTCGAATCAAACTTACCTTGCTTCGCTAGCAATCATAAGAGAAAACAAAGGTTAGTGTATCAAAAACTTTGTTTCGACTTGAATCGCTTACCAAAACAAAAGAGATTGTTAGCATTGACAATTACGATTAAAGCAATTGCGATAAAGCGAAAACGACTGAAAACTAATGAATTTACATGATTGAAACTCAAAAGGCGAAATTATAATTCATATTATTGAAATTCAAAAGCGAAATTAATATTAATAAAAAAAACAATAATAAAAAGTAAAGAGAGAATTGAATTGAATAGCCTCAAAATTGGTACCTTGATTCCCAAAGAAACGARTCCGAAAGTAGCGACGGATTTGAGAACATTAGATTTTGATGAGTGATTTATGAGAGAGAATTTTGAGAGTTTTGAATTGCCTTAAACACAAGAGAATTCGTTTATTTCTTGTTGAGCATCGAGAGCACGTATTTATAGGCGTATGGGAAAAGATAGATGGAAAAAGAAGATATACGAATACGGATACAACCGTATATATGGTTCAAGGAACCGTATATACGGTTCGGCTGACGTGGCCTCCACGTGGATGGCCACATCATTGATCCGTGCTTAATTGTTGTTCTATCTCTCRTTTCGTTTGGGAATTAATATCCTTGTTTTTGCATCTAATCTACTATCCAATTAACCTTTATCAACTTGTGGATAAACATGATTAATCTTCTAGAATATTCTGGATAATTCTCGAATTTTCTAAATTTATCTACGAATTTCTGAGTTTATTTATTTTCGAAAAATCATATCGCAAACTAGTAAAAATCACAGAAAAATAAGAAAAATTATTTTAAAATATTGGCGAAATAAAAAATGAGACAAATGAGATGAAAAATCTTAGAAAAGACCTTTAGAAATAGTTCTAAAAAATCTTTTTTTACTAAGAAAAATGCCCTAAAAATAGAAAATAATTAAAATAAGTATTTTCCGCCTATTATTGAACTCTCAGTATACGTTTTCAAATTCAACTTGCGTATAATGATGTGGTTTAATGAATATGGTTTGTGGATTTTGTCGCGACTTCTGAAATCAAATCAATTTCGATATATCGTACTTTTCCTCATCGGCTATTCAGTTTGGGTGTGGTTGTACCATATTATATCTTCATACTTGGTGATGAATTATCATAAAAATTGAGTGTGGTTGTACCATATAAGTGATTGTACACTTGTACTATATATAATCTATCTCATTCAAGGGCGGAACCAATTTATGTTATTGGAGGAGGGCGAATACAGAAATTACCCTAATATTTTTCGTAAAACTAACAAATTTAACCTATTTTTAAAGAAAATAAAAAATTGGTGGGGCCACCCCCCATGTTTCGCCACTGGTCCCATTATTCTCTTTCACTTATATAACAAAGATTTACCCTTTTTCACATCCGACAATATTATTTCACTCATTATCAATTTTATATATTGAAATATAAAAAAAAAAATTGGAGGTGACTGTCATGTTTTGTTAGTGGTTGAAAAATGAGGAAAGTTGTCGATATTGGTATTTGTGGAAAGTGGCTAGTGTTGGTATTCGATGGTAGTGTAAGTTGCCTGAAGATGGTGGTGGAGTTGTAAACTAGGGAGRTGATTTCACGGATGATGTCTTTATTGAATAGTTTAGTATGAATTATTTTGGTCTGGACAATGCTCTGAGTTATGTTATGACATCCATTAAATATTCACAAAGAACATTTTTCTTTGTCAAATATAAATGTATAATATAATATAAATTCTAAAAAAATATTGTAATATCAATATAATGATCATTTTATTATGATTAAATAAAATATTGGCAAACAAACAAAATACCAAAAGTTAACAAAGGAATAAAAGTTCAGCAAAAAATGCCCTCTTTTATACTCCCGTATTACCATAAGTTTGTCTATATTCGTGGAATTATTTAAAAATCTCGTAACGCTACTGTTTTTTGTGAACATGATTCTCCTATCGCCACCTTTTTCGTATCATCACGTCCTTCCACGAAAAATCTGACCACATGAATGTCGATTACTGTCCGCTTTCTCATCTAATCCGTCCCCCACTACTCCGTCTCCTTCTCATCTAACATGATCTATTTTGGTTTTTTAGTCTACTTCACCAAGTGATTATGTTAAAAGACTGAATTTTAATGGCTCATTTGTTAATGGCTCGGCTTCCGGTGGTGTGTTACTTCGTAAGTGTACTAGCCAGGTTCTCGCCTCCTGCTTGCTCCTACTACTTTAGCTCTGCTTCTTCCTAGTAGTGAAATGATCCTTCGTAACAGTCTGCTTCTCACTTCTCATTTAGATTTCAATCACATTATTATCTAAGATGATAATCTCATACTCATAAATATTTTACATAATTTTTACTACTCCTTGGCCGATTTACCTACTTATGGACAATATCAAAGTTTTACTCAAGTCTTTCATTCATTTTGTCCCTACTCATATTTATCGTGTTTAGCTAATCGTTGCGCGGACTATCTGGCCTCTTTCAGTCATTATGCTCCTTTCCATCAGGACATTGATCCTTTTGTTGATGCCAAAATTTCTTTTTTCCTATAGTTTGATCGATTAGCTAGGTTACAGTCTTGAGAGATTGTCATCCTTCCCCGTTCACTTTAATTAAAAATAACCAAAACAAAAATTCAACAACTATACATTACAACCAACCATTAAAACACCAAAATTCAGCAAATGAACAAAATATAAGAAAAAAAACTCAAATTTTGAGAAATTGTAACTTAAAGTAACAAGTAATCAATATATAACAAATAAAACTTTAACATAAAAACTCTCAAAACACAATAATTAAAAAAATTAATTAATAATAACTTTAAAAAAATCTAAAATATATTAGTAAAAACAAAGCTTTAGAATTTAGTCGATCCTTTACGACCATCGCAAATAAATACTTTAAATCTTGTCATATAATAACTCAAAAGGATTTGAAATCAAAGAAACGACAATTGAAGCATCAAAGCACTATAAATGGATGAATTATTACGAGGTGGTTAAAGCAATAAGTCTTGGGTGCACCCTAGGATCACCTAAATTTACATAGTCCTTCCAACAAGCATACCATACGCTTTACAATTTTTTTTTTTAAAAAAAAAAATAGCTTTTGCAATCCTTAGCTTCTTTCCATTTTCATTTCTTCAAATTAACTCCCAAATTTATTTTCTCTCTCCTGAGATTGACCTTGTATTGAATTATTCCCCAAATTTCATAAAGAATTTCCCTTCTCCTAACATTTGTTATATTTTTCCTCTTATTTGAATATACTTACAATTCATTTTTCAAATTTCATAAAATTTAGGTTAAATCTCATTGTAATTTTGAAAAGATGAAACAAATTCTTAATATAGAGATGATACATGCATAATCATAATTCAGAAATAAGTGAAGGTCATACAACATTGAATGAAGATCTTGATGCTGAAATTAATGACGATTGTGATGCTGAAAAACAAAGTGAGTTTTCAATGTTCAAGTTAATCATTCAATAGTATATATTGTGTTTTTGAAGGTTTGTTATTGCAGATTTGTTATTATGATGAAACAATATACGGAGTATTCCAGATTGGTTATTTAATGTTTAGGAGTTTTGTATGTATCGTTTATGCAATTCGTTTTTAATTTCAATTTACAATAACTAATGTTCAGCTTTACGAGTATGAATATTCAACGTCATGTATTCAGTATTCAATTTAAATTATAATTTCCAGTAATGAATATTCAATTTATGAATCACAATCTTCAATGTTTCGTATGCAATATTCAACATATACATATTTTTTTGGGTTTTTCCCAATGGGGTCTGAGGTTTAGTGAATTCCTATTAGTACGCCTGAATTTTTTTTATTCCCATTAGTATGTCTCAGGTTTAGAAATTGATCCCAAATATAGCATTATTCAATTAAAAAGTAACGTTTAACCACTGTAACCACCACAAATCACCGCAAGCCATTAGCGAAATCCCCGAATAGTGTGCGTAGTCGAGGAAATGGTCAGTGGTGGTCCTTAAAGGTTTGCGGTGAGAGAAAATGAGGATATTTAAATTAGAGGAGAGAGAAAGTGAATTAAAAAATTCGCGGTTTAAGGGAGGTTTTTGGCGGCAATTTGGGGCTTTCGGTGATGGCTTGTGGTGAATCYTGGTGCTTTGGGGTGGTTACGGTGGTTAAACGTTACTTTTTAATTGAATAATGCTATATTTGGGAACGGTTCCTAAACCTTAGCCATATCAATGGGAATAAAAAAAACCTCAGACATACCATTCGGAAAAACCCTTTTTTTGTAAAAGTTCAGTGGTAAATATTCAGATTTCCGTCATCAATCTTCAACTTTTTTAATGCAATATTTAGCTTTTTTTTTATCAAATTTCAATTCAGTTAACACTTGAACATTTGTTTCTATATTTATTAAAAACTAATCTTAAATATCTGAACATTAGCTACTGTTTTTTTTGCGTGGGTTGTTTTTTGTTTTGCAAGGCAGAGCAGTCTATGTTGTTGAATGTTACAGTTAATGGTGATGAAGAGCGACACTTTTAAAATGTATAATGATTATGCCTATTAGATTGATTTATGTGTTAAAAGGGGTAAAATTAGACCTCATACGTGCAGATCGCTGTTGATTTCGACCACTATTGATCCCAGTATCAAGTCTTCATTATCAATATATATGGAGGCTAAATCGTTTTGGGATCATCTTAAACAACGTTTCGCTRAAACGAACGGGCCGCGAATTCAATAATTGCATGTCTCCATTGCTAGGTGTGAGCAGACCAAGTTAATGACAGTAGTGAATATTATGGCACACTGCATTCTCTATGGAAGGAATTGGATTGTCACGAGCCTCTTATCTCTCATCGTTTCCCGTTGGTCGCTTACACAAGGAAAGAAGGGACCAAGCAAAATTACATTATTTTCTAATGGATCTTTATCCCGATTATTATGCTTCTGTACGTACTAATATACTCTCTAGAGATCCACTTCCCAATCTTGACCAAGCATATCAATTGGTATCACAAGAAGAGTGTGTTCATCAATCAAAACAAGAGGTCGAGCAACAACCATACTATGATGTTGGTTTTGCTTTACATACGAGTGATAGTAGGGGTTCCAGGCGCCTCGGATAGGCCGGTGTGTTCGCGCTGCAAGAAAACAGGTCATGAGGTTTCACGATGCTGGGTGAAGCCAGTTTGTAGCCATTGTAAGAAAACAAGTCATGAGGTTAGTTGATGTTATGAGCTACACAGTTATCCTGTTGGTTGGTCCGATAGCAATCGTGGTAATTCTGCAGGGCGTGGCAAGGGACAAGTTCGTGCTAATGCGACTGTTTCTGATTCCTCAACAATGTCTGCCTTGAGTCAATTGCTCACAAGTGAACAGTGGAAAGCTATTTCAAGTGTTATTGGTACTAGTACAATTCCTGAGCAACGATTGATTGGTAAGTTTGATGTCACTTCATGGATTATAGATYCTGGGTTAGTCACCATGTTACGGGGCAACGATCATTGTTGTTCGATGTACAAAAGTTTGAGAGTTCTGTTGGTTTGCCGAATGGTGATAAAGTGACGGCTAACTTGGAGGGTTCCGTCTGTTTGTCGAACAAAATTACTCTCACGGGAGTTCTATATGTTCCTAATTTGAGTTGCAAGTTAATTTCTATTTCTCAACTTAATGATAATATACAAACTATTGACCAATTCAATTCTCATATTTGCGCTATACAGAACCAAACGAAGGAGCTGATTGGAATGGGAGTTAGAAGAGATGGACTATACTACTTTAGCAAACCGGAATTTGTGTCAACAGTTGAAGCAACATCAAATTTGGAGTTGTGACATCGTCGTCTCGAACATCCATTCGAACGAATAGTTAAGTTACTTCCTCATGTTCAATATAGTAAAGATAGTTTACATAAAGGGTGTGAAATATGTATGCGTACTAAACATTCTCGTGACAAGTTTCCTTTAAGTAACAATAAAGGTTCAAGAATTTTTGAGAAAATACATTGTGATTTATGGGGTCCATATCGACATATTTCGACTTGTGGAGCTCGTTGTTTTTTTACAATAGTAGATGACTTTTTAGAGCTGTTTGTGTTTATTTATTGGTTAATAAATTAGAAGTATTTCAAATGTTTATGTCTTTTGTTGCTATTGTAGATAGACAATTTTCTCAAACAATTAAGGTCGTACAAAGTGATAATGGGAATGAGTTTAATTGTTTGTTTGATTTTTTTTAAAGCCACTGRATTTTATTTCAAACCTCATGTGTTGGAATCCACAACAAAACGGGAGAGTTGAGAGAAAACCTAAACATATTTTGAATGTGGGAAGGGCATTGCGTTTTCAAGCTAAATTGTCAATTTTTTTTTTGGGGAGAGTGTGTTCCTTCTGCCGCTCACTTGATTAATCGTACCCTAACTCCCCTTTTACAAAATAAAGCACCATTTGTGATCCTCTTTGGAAAATCACCTCTTTTGATGCTATTCGAACCTTTAGGTGCTTGTGTTTTACTCATAACCCAAAAGACTAAGGCCGATAAATTTGCAAGTCGAAGTCGAAAATGTATTTTTATGGGTTATCCTTTTGGTAAAAAGGGTTGGAAATTATATGATCTAGAAACAAAGGAATTTTTTGTGTTGCGGAATGTGCGGTTTATCGAGGATGTATTCCCATGTGAGTGTCCAGAAGAAATTAATATCTTACCTTTTGAAAACGATCATGATGTTCATCGTGATTTTGTCGAAATAATATATGATGATGAGAATGAGTAAGTTAATTCTAAAGATACTGCTTCACATGAGAAAGTCAACTTTGATACTCAATCTCATGGGCCAACTCATTCACAACAAGAACATGGTGTTGACTTGCAAAATGGAGATCCACCTCCTAGTGGACCAACTTTGCAAGTTGTTCCGCCAATTGATGCACATGACTCTATTTCAGATTTGCATCCAAATTCCCCAAAGATGGGTCGTGGTCATCGTACTAAGTATCCAAATGTCCAACATCGAGATTATGTGACACATACGGTATTTGATAAAAGTCCATCTTCTGACTCTCTCTCTCTCTCTCTCTCTCTTCCACTCACTCCTCGGGTACTTCTTATCCTCTAGCACATTGTATAAATTGTGACAATTTTTCTGTAAATTATCAAAGATTTCTTGCAGCAATTAATAAGGGTAAGGATGTCATTTAAAGAAGCTATGAAGTTCAATGAGTGGCGTCATTCCATGAAGGAAGAAATACAAGCCCTAGAAGATAATGGCACATGGACCTTGAAGCATCTTCTGCCCTGGAAGCATCCTCTTGGTAGTCAATGGGTATACAAGACTAAATATTTGTCTAATGAAGATGTAGAGCGACTAAAGTCCAGATTAGTTGTGTTAGGCAATCACCAACAAGAAGGGATTGACTATAATGAAACTTTTGCTCCTGTTGCTAAAATGACTACTGTGCATACATACCTTTCTTGCTATTGCAGCTTCTAAGAAGTGGTAGTTACATCAAATGGATGTTCATAATGCATTTCTTCATGGTGATCTTAACGAGGAGGTGTACATGAACTTGCCTCCAGGATTTGAGAATTCTGATGATCCAACTTTGGTGTGTRGGTTGCGTAAGTTGTTGTACGGATTGAAACAAGCTATGAGATGTTGGTTTACGAAATTGGTGTCAACCTTGAAAGGGTATGGCTTTCTTCAATATTATTCAGATTATTCTCTTTTTACATACATTAAAGGCAATATTCAAATCAATGTCTTAGTTTATGTCGATGATCTTATTATTTCTAGAAATGATTCCGATGCGCTCAGACTATTCAAAGCTTATCTAAGTGATTGTTTTAAAATGAAGGATCGAGGAACTCTTAAATATTTTTTGGGGATTGAGGTAGCTCGTAGTTCCTCGGGTTTGTTTTTATGTCAGCGAAAATATACTTTGGATATTATTTCAGAAGCAGGTTTATTAGGGGCCCCTATTGAATAAAATCATTAGCTTGGCCTTGCCACTGGAGAGCTTCTCATAGATCTTGACAGGTATTGACGACTTGTGGGTCGCTTAGTTTACCTAGCTATTACTCGACCAGATTTGGTGCATTCTGTTCATGTTTTGTCTCAGTTTCTACAAGCACCACGCGTTGATCATTGGGAAGCAGCTCTCCGAGTCGTGCGATATTTGAAAGGAACTCCAGGTCAGGGTATTTTGCTACGCAGTGATAGCTTAGTGAATTGACCTTGGAAGGTTGGTGTGATTCGGATTGGGCATCTTGTCCTCTCACTCATCGATCGTTGTCAGGTTGGCTAGTGATTCTGGGTAAATCCCCTATTTCTTGGAAGACAAAGAAACAACATACGGTTTCACGGTCATCCGCAGAGGCCGAATATAGGTCTATGGCTGCAATTACATGTGAATTAAAGTGGTTAAAAGGTTTATTGTTGAGTTTGGGTGTGAATCATCCTAAAGCTGTTAAGTTATTTTGTGATAGTGAATCAGCTTTACATATTGCAAAGAATCTTGTTTTTCATGAACGGACGAAACATATGGAGGTTGATTGTCATTTTGTTCGTGATGTGATCACTGAAGGTTTGATCGAGCTAGCCCATATTTCGAATTCTTCACAGTTAGCTTACATATTTAAGACTCTTGGAAAAGCTCAATTTGATTTTTRGCTTTCCATGTTGGGCATTTTCGAATCTCATGTTCCAACTTGAGGGAGGGTATTGGGATATATTTAGTATACATGATTTATTGGATAGGATATGATATATTTAGGGATAATATCTAACCTTTAGTATTATTAAGATATAGCTTGTTAGAAAGATATATTATGTATTGTTATAAACAATCATAAGGTGATGATGAATAAGACTTGAGTTTGATGTTTTTATTAATTTGTCAGATTTACAATCTTCAACATTTTGTATGCAATATTTAGATTATTCTCCTTTTTTTAATGGTATTTTTAAATATTAACGGTCCATAGTAAATATTCAGTTTATGATTATCAATCTTCAACATTTTGTAATCAATATTCATATTTTTTTTCGTCCATATTAATTTCTTAGTGCGTATATGTTTGTAATCTAAAACAAAAATGTACTAGTTTTTTATTTCAATGTTTAGTACTCAATCCATTCKACAAAATTTCTACCATACATTCTTTGGGTCAAAAATAAAAAAATTAATATAATATGAAATGTGMGGTTAAAAAGTAGATTTAGATTTCAGAAAGAAACAAATAAAAGTGGTATGATAGGTTCCACATGGTGGACCACCACAATTAAAAAAATAATATAAGATTTTTTAAAATGAAATAAAGTGAAAGTGGTAGGAACTTTTTCGAACGTCCCTATGTAGGGATTTCGTGGAACGGATGGAGTTTTATGATTTTCACTTTATTATTTACAATATTCAATATGTTGTATATTCAATATGTTGTGTGCAACATTCAGTTTATTATTTCCAACTAGTATTCAGGCTCGGACGTTGCTCCAGGTCATACATTTTAATTTTACTTTTGTAAATATATTTATTTTACCTATTTAATTGATTACATCATTTTTGTATACATGCGATAATGTATAAAAATTGATATAATGAAATTATGATTGTACAAATAGTCAAGTAAGCTGTGAAACTTCATAAATATGAAAAAATTATACTCCCTCCGTTACGTATTACTTGAAACATTTGAACTAGGGAGATTTTCTAGGCAAAATTTCTTAGTTGTAGATAAGGGTATATGATTAGAATAAAGTAAGAGAGAGAAAATGAATAAAATAATGAGTGGGTATAAGATTAAGAAAAGGTAAGAGAGAGAAACTGAATAAAGTAATGAGTTGGCGTATGATTAGGAAAAAGTAAGAGAGAGAAAAGTAGTAAAAAAAMTGAATAAAGTAGAAAAAAACTTACAAAAAATGGAAAAAAGAGAAAATTGTTTCAAGTAATATATAACACCCATTTATACCAAATGTTTAAAGTAATACGTAATGGAGGGAGTACTTAGTACTTTGAAGGATATTTCAAACTTAATACTTACAAAAAAAAATATATATTTTATGCTGGTTGTTATTAATATAATTGAATGTTGCACTACTTTCAAATTTTCAATCCACATGACCCAAGTTAAAAAAAAAATGATGTATTTTGTAGTGAACTAGTGAATCTAGGCACAAGACTGAGCCAAAATAAAAATAAAATGTAATTAAGTTTGAAATATGTTATACATCCTCTCTTTTTTTACTCGTATTGTTTTTTTTAAAGAATTCGCAATATACATGCACCATTACCCAATTTAGAATAATGTGGTTTCATTGTAAATTTACTTTACTATTATCCTTATGAATATAAAAAAAATATAATGTATCTCTCCATTGGTCTTTGCTTTTTTGGTGTTTCGAAAGCCACAAGGGTAGAGACGAGAATCGATCTCAGGATCTCCTAGGAAGAGGGGAAAAGTAAATGAGGAAAGAGAAAAGGAAGAGGGGAAAAGGAAATTAGGAGGAGAGAGAGAAATGAGGGAAAAGGAAAGACGTGGAATGATTGGAATGAGTGGGTCGGTCATTAAATGAGAATATTTGGGCATTTACCGACCGCATAACGGTCGATAACAGTTTACTTTACTATAGGTATTTTATAATTTTTCCGACCGAAAACTCTAGACGGTCGGTATTTAACGACCGTATGGGCGGTTGGTACTTTTCACCGACCGTGTGTGCGGTCGGCGACCTGTCGAGCGGTCAGTGTCGGTCGAATTACCAACTACATTTAATGAATATTTGCCTTCCTCTCCAAACCTTCATTTTCTCTCTAAACTAGGGTTTAGGTAGAGTTTCTCTTCATCCCTTCCTTTAATTCAAAGTAAGGTTCGTTCGTTTCCATATTTTTCTCTCTCAAATTCCCACGYTTTCATAAGCCTGTGGCTTTTTTTATCTCGTCTCGCATAAGCCTGTGACGAGGATGCAACAGTTGCGTCGAACGTGATGGAGGAACGTGATCTAACCTTGCTTTATTGGATGTCAATATTAGTTTTTTATTTGTTTTTTATCTTAATAAGGATGCCCCATATTTTAATAGTTTTGTTTTTAATAGTTTTGTTTTTAATAATTGGGTCTTTTGGGATTTGGGTATGTTTTGATCGCAATTCTAGGATTGTTGGATATTTTTCCTTGGCTCTTTCTGCTCTAAGGATGAGACTCTGGCTGAGTCTATGTCCTTTGTTTGGTGGCTATATATCAGGTGTCGGCTAGTACACGGGTTGTGCTATTGGCTATGGCCTCAGTTTTGTGTGGAAAATTGGTTCAACTTACTAGTGTTTCGRTGATCGATATACGCTATATCTTTTTCGGACCTTGATGGGCATGGTTTCATTCTATTTGTCATTATTGGGGAAGCTTTAGACGTTTACAGGCCGACGCAACTACGCAAAAACAGATTAAATGTCGAATCTGTACGAACTCACAAATCTGTACTGCTTCAGACGAAGTGAATTTCTTAAAGCAATTTTTAAATAAATCTGTTTTATTAATGCATAAAGTACATGGGTCCAATGAATGTCTGTTACAGCTTTATCAATTTTGTCAAATTGTAAGTGTCGTTTGATTTTATTATGAATGAATTTTTTTTTTTGTTTTTTCGTTAAAACAACAAGAAAGGCAATACTAGGAGAGAGAAAAAACAAAAGCACAAATCATAACAAAAAGTAAAAATAAAAAATACTTTAAAAATGGGAAAAAAAACAAAATAGAAAATTCTACATGAAGTGTTGTAAAAGTACGTGTTTGTCCGTAAAATTTTACATTAAGTGTTGCGCTTGGGTTTTAGGTAGTTAGGAACTTATGTATGGGGGGTCCATGAACTTTTACATGGACCCAGGGACTACTCAAGAYTTTATCGGGTTAAAGTCTGTTACTAATAAGGCTTGGGATCCGTTATTTTTCTACTCGAGCCTTCAAATTAGGCTTGGTCACCAGTGTCTATATTTTACAACCCTCCCCCATATTGCTATATTGGACAACAAAAATCAAGGTAAATAAAGATAATATAATTAAAAAACCAAAACATTGTGTGAAAGATCAGTAGGGGTTGTATATTACCAGGCGTAGATTGTTAAGAATAATTTGCCCTTGGTCACACACTCACACCTAAAAATGAGTGTGGGTGACCACTTATGAAAGTTTGTTTTATTAGTACTAGCCTTGTGTGCACGTGATGTATGCGTCAATTATTTGCACAATTAWTCGTAAATTCTATCTAAATGATAAAAAAGTGTAATTTATCGATCATCATAAGAAAAAAATCAAATTATTTTTAAGAGTTTAAAATTTATGATGAGTATTTAGCTATAATTATAAAGAAGTGATATCTATATCTATATCTATTCATATTTATACTTATATTTAATAACGATCCTCTAAACTAAAAATATCACAAATCATACCTATCTCTTTTTACACATCTAGATGTGTATAAGAGACAGAATAACGATCCTCTAAACTAAAAATATCACAAATCATACCTATCTCTTTTTATAAGATTGCCACATGTCATCCCTAAGAAAACAAAAGAAAATCATCATCAAATTATTATTACATTATTATTTTCTTTTTAAATTTAGAATAGCACTATATTTTATGACATTAAAGTTAAATTTAACTTCAATTTTACTTTCCAATTCTACAATTAATGCCTTTTTTCACTTCTCATTTTCTTCTTTCTCTCCTTTATTAAATTATTATATTATATTATTATTATATATATTTATTATATTATTTTATTATTTTATTATTATTATTTATTATTATTATTATTATATTATTTTATTATATTATTAAAAACACAACAAACGTGGTAAGCTTACAAGCAACAAAAAAGGACAAGGATCTACAAGAAGTTGGAGGGGAGTTAGATACAATCAGGCCCCCACTCCGTCTAGCAATAGCGAAGCTAATCCGATGTGAAGATGTGAGCAGCTGCACGTGCCCCAATGTCCTGGGCCTTGGAAAACGTCTGATCCCGCTTCAGAGCGCAACAGCTCCCTTGTCTAATTTCCCCAAAGAAGAGAAGAAGGAAACATATTTTTCAATTGTCCTACATGCGCCAAATACGTTCTCTCGCTTCCGTTGAGCTGCTACCGCCACCATACGACCAGGAACGAAGTTCAGACAACCAGATTGCGCAAAGGGAAGAACCCGTCAGATCAACACACACACATCCACCGTCGTCCCAAGAATAGAGCAAAACATCACTCAACCGCAGGTCGAAGAGCCCCTCGATCCCATCATCAACCCAACATTTTACCTCCTTACGAGTAGTAACCCAATCGATAACAGACGTCAAGAAGAGTACGCGGACACTTGGACGCGTGCTTGATACCCATCAACCCGAGCAGGATTACAGCATGTTCCCCAAAAATATCTCCATCAAAACCCGACGAGCAAGAGAACAGGAGCTAATACGGAACATAAAGAACACCAAACCGATAAAAGAGCAAACGATAAGTCTTACCGTTCAGTTAGTTGGCCCAACCAGATATCGGAACACACCGGAAGCCAAGCAAAAGCATGATCTCCCTGTTGGATTCCACAAGGAACTTGACGGTAGACCAAGGAGTAGGTGGAGTGAGCGATGCAGTAACCTTCATAATACAAATTCCATTGTTCTTCATGAGCTTTGGGGCAAACGATCTTCAATAGGTTACGTTAAGAGTCAGTCTTCCACGCCTATATTAAAAGTACCTAATGCACCATCAAAAGGCCGACCAAGACCAAACCAACGCCAGAAGTGCTGAAGAAGTTTACCTTGTAAACAGTGGGAGACTGCACCTGCGATGCGAGAAAAGCATTAGGGACCGAACATTCACCCGCTGATAAACACCAACCACCGTAAGCAAAGGTAAGTTGGCAAGCCGCATTGCCAACACCAAACAAGACCGGATGCTTGACAATGCGTTTCAGGAAGCTTTGCCAAAAGCCACATCCAAGGAGAGCTGAGCCGCTCGAAAATTATTTAGGGGAAAGACGCAAAGCAAAGTAAGAGGTATTTCGACTTACTCCACGCAACTCCGTCGACCCTCATATATGGCCTTCAAAGAGCTTAAGCCGACATGCACAAACGATAGTACAGCCAAGCAAAAGAAAATATTAAACAACAAAACTCTACATAGGAGGGACTACAGGATCAAGACATTGAGCCTTTCACCTCAGGATCCACTCTCCGACTCATTAAATAGCCTCTCCTCTCGGCGACACTGCGCCGCTGGTCTAGAACGAGAACGGTCTCCCTCGACATCCAAAAGGCAACTGGAACGCCAGCGCCCGACTTAACAGGCGACTCCCTGTCGTCACACAGATCTAAGTATTGCATATAGGCACACTTCACCATCTCATTAATTATGTTTTCCCCCTTAAGAACACCGCAAGAGAGGGCTGAAGAGGAAAGTTCTTACGAAGCTCGGAGATATTGCTCATCCCTGACCTGGCTTTAGAATCTCATCGGGGAGCCGAGATACTGATCCCTCCTTGTTCAAGGATCAATTGCGTCCCGTTGCAAATGTCCCATTTGCGGCTAAGTTGGAGATGCTATGGCTCAAACTTGGGAGCTGCGCTTGATCGCCGACAGTTGCTAACCGTTGGGTGCGAGAAAGCCCCACGGTGAAGACATTGATAGCCTTCGCTTTCCGCCGGGCTATATCTGCCGAACAACACCGCTTTGGCCCAGCACATGGAGCCTTGGGACCACCCATAATTGGCGGGAGACAGGCGCTAATCAGCTAGATGTGAACAGATTTTTGTTGTTATCGCAAGATTGAACTTCGATAATACACCATTCATCTAATAATTTATATTCCGCTGAGGCCTTGAATCCCACATAAAGCGTGCGATAGGTTTCCCCTAATACGGCACCACCAACGATGGAAGAACCCAAGTGTCGAAAAGAAGAAAGGGATGCGTGACCGAAAGAACTACTTCTGCACTGGCTGCACCCCTTTGGCGAGACAGACTAGCATAAAAGGCGTCGTCAGCCTAGTCCATCGCCTCGTTAATAACTTGCAAGGGATCGTCCATTCATATTTTGGGCGAAATGAGGTCATCGTAAAACCCATAAGAGCTTCAATGAAGGTCGGGATTCTGTGTCTGACTGTTTGTGTAGAAGATTGTCGATCACCAAAAATTATATGGATATTCTAGGGCAAGTTAGCTGGAACAGCGAAAACCTCGACCGGAGGTACCAGAACAGACCGACCAACTGAGGTGGACATCCAAATGGAAATGCGGAACTCCTAATAACAGAACCTACTAGTGAGCCTCCCACCTCTACCTAGTCGTTCGAGCTACCCTAAGAAAGACTCGTAGGCCTGCTTCAACCCCTCAGCCGCGAGTACAGCCATTAGTCACCAAAGATCAGCCCTGCCAGACAGCCGCCCGCGACTATCCGCGAAAAGGGCCCAAAGAACAACCGGATATGAAGTGTACTCATATCGTCGAATAACTCTTGTACATCCGACATAAGTCCGAACGTGTCACCAAGCCTCCGCAAGAAGATAGCTCAGTCTCTCTTCCACACGTAAACCCAGAGACATGGGGATCGACCTCGGATTATGACAGAGTACAACACGACCTGTAGTCCGCCTCAATGAGAGCATACCTCCCACCCCCGCGGCTTGAAAATACGGCACCAACGGTGTTTCGGTTGGCCGAAAGTCAACCCTTAGAAATATTACATGCAACCTAACCCGCCTCGTGCGGGACGAAGGCACACCGGCGAAAAATCACTTGAGAGTGGTAACAATTGCTTTTTCTTGGATAGACCCCCCCACCAACTCATCGGAGATTCTGACACCATCCCTTTAGTCAGCTTCAACCGCCAATATTTGGAAGGACCCAACTCCAACCAGTTAGAAAGGCTTGGTGATGTATCCCATGGGAACAAACCCATCAACCAAGATAAAAAATTTTCTAGCGTCCAATAGCAAGAGACCTAACCACTTAGCGACAGGTCGCGGAAGCGGGTGCAATAACCCCTCCCGGTATGTCTTCCGAACAACTAACAAAGAGCGAGCCAATGACCGTGTACAACTTCGTCTTGGATCCAGAGAATCTCGCCCAATGGCCAGAGAAGTTGCGAAGCTATCAGAACCCAGTATGCATCTTGGCCATATATAACATTCTCTACGGAACCGGAATATTGGCACCAAGGGGAAGCAGTTGCAGACCAAGCGTGCCACTCAGTGCATCAAGGCACACTGTTTGCTCTTACGCCAAAATGGCCAAGGGAAGTTTCGAAGCTGCCACCTCAGTGCATCCTGCCACTTTTTCCTTCACACTCAATGGCCAAAAGATGAGTTATACTCGAAATTGTTGCGAACGAAAACACCAACGGAGTAAGCACTGTGGTGTACTGTGATCGCAAAAAACCCATGGTTCAAGTTACTTTAAGCTATTCGCATCTACTTTAAAATAGTAAAGGATCTAGGGTGCGAAAACCCAAAACCAGAGACAAGCTCATGTGGGTGTACGTATCGCCAACAACCACTAATAGGGATGCCCGAAACTAAATACTATGGATGCGCTGATTTTGACACATCCCTCCCTGGGTTGAAACAAAATATGATGACATTCACTTGAGTGCACGAGACGACAAGATCTACGCGAATTAGCGACAACCGTTCGGCAAGTAAGTTCCCCCCAACCCAGCGCTACCCGTTAACCATAAAGACATATAAAAAAACTAACGGAATGAGGAAACTGTGAAAGAAAATCGATTGGAAGCACAGGAATTGTACCTTCGCAGTATCCCCCTCTTATTACAAAGAAAATAAGTTGGTATGAATACATCACCGCCCGCACAGTCTTTGTTGTTCTTCTCCTTCAAGGTTTAGTATGACCTGCCTGCACGTCCAGGTGTAATGACCCGAGTCTCACAGGACAATAGTCCATTCCGGGCATTTTCCATTACGGTGCAGTCGGCCTAGCTAACATTGGCTCTTTCTGAGATGGCCCGCTGGCAAGACCAGTCACCGATCTTACCCTCACCCCACAATCCCAACAAAGAGATACACATTGTCACGCACTTGGTCCAGAAGAAAAAGAAAAAATCAAGGTTAGGTTCGAAAAAGAAGATCTATTGCTATTAAAAACCACAGGTAAACGACGCCAAGATGGCTATCCTCTTTCGTCCCTAGTGTCATCTAGTAGGGAGAAAGCCATTAAAAAAGTCCTTTTCCACGAAAAGAAAATCATAGAAAGGGAGCGCACAATACCTTTGGGGCGACACAAGATGCCTATAGCTCCGACTCCACTCAAACATTAGACGAACCAATACCGCCCGCACTGGTAGGGTTTGGTAAAAAGATTACTATGCACTGTCTCTTCTGTCATTCTCTGAGAATGGATGGTCTCACCAATTCTTGAGACTTAAACCGAATTGGGAGTCCTTGTCCAAGTCTCAGAACAATTATAATATAGGCCTGGAAGTACCTACTCACGTACTTTACTCTCGGAGAAAGTTTTCAGGTTCACATTAGAGGCAAAGTGCCCACCCATAATTATGCGCAGGGCGATAGCGAAACCCCAAGAAACGATTAAGAACAAATAAAAAAACAGTCTTCCAGATGTCCTGGGATTGTATTGGATATTAGCGGCACTTTGTATTTCACGAAAGTGCCTTCTCGTCTTAATCCATTCATCCGTTGAGAAAACCTTGGCCACGCGGTACCAGCCATAGAAGGCACTTGTTTATCTTACTCAAGGTGTGCATTTCGACACAAAACCGCGAACCAGAATTAGGCGACACTTTGGAGAAGGTAATCAGACTTCTCATCGCCTTGTCAGAAGACGATTGTGCACCTATGGGTAAACCACAGGATGGTTAACTTCCAGCCAAGAAGGAATGTAGGGGCGACAGCATCCCTCAAAACTGAGCGTAAAGATGTGAGACTCGCGAGAAGATCTATCCCATAAGGGCGCTGTGAGACTAGGAACTATGGTCCATTAGAGGAGGTTTCAGTAGATGTAACAGGTGAATTTCACGAAATGAGCGGAAACTTCTAAAGGAATGCCAACCCGAAGAGCAACCGAACGCAATCCTGTCCAGCTATGTGCATAAGCGGAGTCACCTAGCAGATGAAGAAGGTATGCCTCTAGTATCCATGGGTATCTCAATTGTTTTACACCCGGCGTCGATTATTCGGGATAATACCTCACGTTCGTTAAGTGATCCACGGCATTGTTGCTCGATGACTACAGGCCACTCACCACTACTTATTAGCCAAGCCAAGCACCATTAACAAGACCCGGGGCAATTAGATATTCACTTCTCGGTTTATTCGCATCACGGTAGAATCAGACTCCCACATGTATCTCTACGCTTCTAGAGGCTGGAAGCCACAGTGCCACGAAGGATTCAGGACATAGTCTACAGATCACGGATTTCGCGAGTCCTGTAGGCCTCCGGCTCCTCCACGGCTCCCACTCAGACAAGCCGAATGGCCCAAGGATCTAGGCCTATCCGGAAACAAGGTACCTGGATGCAGGTTGAAAATACTAAGGTCTTCACAAGTCCCAAACTCGTACCTCAGGGCCATTATGCACCTTCTTCGGGATGACATCATTGATCTTCTCTCTCTTAGACATGCACCTGCGAGACAAGTGAAAGTCGAAAGCACCTCGTTTCTCCAGCCACGGCTTTCCTCGGTCCTATATAGCTCATACTAGAGAGATATAATATATCCAGATCCTGGCAACATAGCGAGGCAGTTTGTCCCATAATAGTATTCATATATGCAGGTCCCAAAAGGACTGCAATATGGCGCTCCAATAGAAGCTACCGCGAAAGTAGAGTAGCTCCATGAATGGTTAGGAGCCAAATAGTTATTGATTAAATACAGTTCAAATATGGGCAACGTAAATCGAATTGAT
Source organism: Bassia scoparia (assembly GCA_008642245.1). NCBI lineage: Eukaryota > Viridiplantae > Streptophyta > Magnoliopsida > Caryophyllales > Amaranthaceae > Bassia > Bassia scoparia. The sequence goes on from SNQN01000480.1 coordinate 129,295, forward strand.
GGGCAAATACCGCCAAGAACACGTTAGCACCACCCCGCTAACATCGGGTCACACAAATCAAAGCCCTCAAACCACGTAACACCCGACTTTATTTGGGCTCGAAGAAGAACGAAAAGCCGTAACTCTCATGTCCAATTCACCTCATGCAAAATGTTAACCGAGCCACGAAATCAGAAAAATTGAAGGAAGAAAACATAATAGTCCAATTTGAGCCTTGGTGACATCCAAAGAATACTGTTGAAGAAGTCTGCGGTAAAAGAAGAACTAGCGACGCGAACAAACAAAACTACAAACCTCAATCGATGAAGAGAGAGATCTGAAGGGAATGAATTCTAGAGAGAAAAGAGAGAGAATTTGGGAATAAATGCCATTTCAATAACTTTTTCTCTCTCCTCATCGCCTCCCTGATTATAATAGCAAAAATAGGGTTTCATGGCCTTAATATATCGAATTTCTCATGCCCACTAACCCCTTGCCAGAGCGACAAGGAAAATAAAAGACAAGAAAAGAAGGAAAAGAGCAGGTTGCCGCGCCCTAGAGTTTGAGTCTCAAACGAAGCGATTTTTGGTCCGTAGCGGTTCCACCTGCTAAGCCACCGTTTCCCTAAGGAGGCCATAAATGGAACCTAAAAACAAACGATGGGCCCCCTACTTCCTAAGCCATGAAGACAGACGTCAAAGTCGAGTTGCTTCACCACGCTTACTACTCTGAAATGACACATCTCCAGAATTATCCTTCAAGATTAGCGGGAGCAAAGAAATGGCGGGGCATTTTGAATCAATTTCACCAGTGGCTCAGCACCGCACAAAACCTCAAATTGTCGCGCTTTCCAACATTCTACTTCCAAAGCATGAGGGAGATGGATCAAACCTCCTCTGCCAAATCAATGTAATGTATGGAAGGCTGATCAGCGCTTTTTATACTTGAGGGTCCGTGGAACACCAACGACCCATCAGTGACATCCCAATGATGGACCCACCAAATGGTGGCAAACCCTCAATGAAAAGGCCCGATCTATATGCCAACGTGTACAAGTAATTTAATGCTTGGGCATGAGGAGCGCATAAAGAAGTAATTTTAGATCCAAAAGCTCCCACAAGATGTTCAAGGTATATCTCCAACCTACCTTATATAGCCACTGTGTATCCATTATATTAACACTTAGACCATTTGTGTGTTCAAATGAGTTTCATTTGATGCCTCAATGGTTTTAAAATTTCTTTTGATCTAGATATTCATCCTATCACCTGTCCCTTTTGTTACTTAGTAATCACATCATCTTCAAGTATCCATTCGGATAGCTTTAGAACGGGCCAGATACTATATATTCTTGCCTCCGATTAAATGGCGTCTCAACATATAATATAAAAGTTGAGGTCATAATATTTCTAGTAACGTCTTTAAATATTAGTAATTAGCTGACAAACTGCTACACTAACATCTAATAGTTATGTGCTTACTTTCGATGATTCAGGACACCTAAGAGCGATAAATATGTAATTTCCTCCCAAAATATACTTTAATATTATAAACATACTCTCATTGATTATGATTGACAGACTCATATTATTTGAAATGACGAGCGAGGCAAAAAAATTCCAAAATTAACATTTTATAATTTTGTAAGACCATCTTTCATCTAATCAGCATTTATTATACTACAAAGGAATTTATTCCTTCCCATCATACCCTTGAAGTATAGGTACAGTTTTACTTCTCCCACTCTTATACCCACACCCCGCTTTTTTTTCTTCTTCGGAACATAATCCGAACTCATACTCCGCTCACATTAGGAGGTATTAAAATAGCCTCATAACTATACCATCTTCTAACTGCGATGTGATCCAATAACTTCGATTCTTAAATTACCTATACACCATGTCTCTTAACCTCACTTAAACCTTCCGCTTTGTAAGAGTCGATCGGGTATAGAGGGGGTATTATCTTGATGGTATATTTAATAACCCAAAACGAGCCGCTACATCTATCTACTTCTTCTTCCTCCCTCTTTTTTCCATTCATTGCACATTAACCGGCAATTCAAGACTAGAGTAGCCGGCAAAGTTCCCCACCTAAGAATTGGGACCAGCCAAAGGCTCATCTTGTCTTCTGTTAAATTGCGGAATATGCACAGTCCCAAACAATAACAGACCCCACGCCATAAACTACGAGATTATTCCACATATCTTGACATCACCACCATAGTAAAACCCAGAAATGCTCATCCAATACATCGCACCGCGCCTAATACAACCCAATAGCGTAGCCGCCATTGATGGGGAAACTCCACCATCTCTCAACCCTGGCCTAATAACACGCAGAGGGAATACATTTTTTGGTCCCACAAGATTGCAACAATTACCCACCGCCCCACAAACAACACAAGACGAGTACCTTTTCAGCTAACAAACTTAACAAAAGAAACCAACACAATCATTGCTATACCTCAAAAAAGGACAAATAAAGTAAAGCAGAATAGTATGCCGACCATAGGTTTCTGCCAGAAAAAACTATGTAAGTGATTGAATGAAGATATATGAGATTCAATACCTCGTAATCACAATAGGAAATGGAATGAATATGAACATTCACGTAATAATAATGGTGATTTTTAATCCAAGAGTAAATAAAAAAACACAAATTCCCAATATATAATACTAAATATTCAAAAAACTCGGCCTTGAGGGGATTAGCCCAAAGACTCGAATTTTCGGAGCTGTACACATATTTACGTGCCCCCACTCGAATCGACGTTGATCGTGGAATTAAACAAGTGTTGTCAGGACCTGCCAGTGCCATGTATTCTGTCGCGTCCCTAGTTACATTGTGGTTATCATATTTGTGTTATGAATTCTTATTTTCGAATTAGATGAGTCTTTGGATTTTCCTTATAGTTATAATTGTTTCCCGGCTGAATTGTTGCAAAATTGGAAGAAGATAGGAAAAACCGACCGTTACAGACGGACTAAGTTCTTGGTTAAGAAAGAAATTGATCGTAGACGAAAGATAGAGTTAGGGGGTTAAAGTGTGGATGCGCAAAAATGGGACTAGGGTTTCTTGAGTAATTTATCTAGTATCATAGGGATAGATGAGAGATCATATTAAAGGACGTCGATTATTGTTAAAGGCGAAGATATCTATGATACTCATATTGAGCTTTTCTCATTTAATGGGATGGTATTTCTTATATTGTGAGTCCCTCGTACCTTTTCCCAGAGGATTATGGAACGGGATCGTCTAAAATATGGCTAATAATAGATGTGAGTAAATTAATATAAGAGGCAAGAAGTTCAAGAGGATAGATTAAAAGTTGTGGGGAATCAGATAGAAAAGAATTAACACCCTTCCATACCTCATAGACTCCTGTGAAATGGAAAGCACCGAAATAATGTATATATTTAAAAGTCCAACTTTCTATATATACGCGACGTTTGTACATCAAAATGAGTTCTATTAAAAAAGAATTAATCTTCTTACATAACTGTCAAATTCTCTCACCATAAATTATGGGTAGCAAAAATAATTTCATAGCAACTATAGTAAATGTTCAATAGAAATTAGTAATCTAGAATGTATGAGCATATATTAGATACATGCGCACTAAAAAAACAAATACATTATTTCTGATTTCCTCCATAAGACAATGAGATCCTCCTAGATTACATTTTTTACAATACAATACCCAGGGATGATTAATCCAAGAACCATCCTTAAGAGATGAGGGGTGATGGTATACTTCAAGTATGCTAATTTAAATTAATTATTACGTAAAACTTCTCAACACTCTCTTTTATCCACCAATCTATCACCCAATAAGGAGGGAATTTCTAATATCGAAGACTCATGACATATTACTAAATATATCACAAGTAATCTTCTATCTTTCCACCTCTCCACATCATTACTAAAGAATCTTCAAATAACAGGGAAAAAAATATCAAGACAAACTAAAAAGGAAACAGAGAAAGCAATATATGCAACCCGACAAATAATAACCAGGAATAGTATCACGTAAGATGAATTCACACTACGAATTTTTCAGGCAAACGAAGGAAAAATCCTAAAAAAAGAAAAACTTAGGACCATGCCAGTGTCGCCACATAGACATATACATTGAAGGACGTTACAAATTGAAATCATAGACTAAAGACTCCTAAACTGAGAACCACGTAATAATAGTAATCTATAGGAGACCCCAGATATCAGCGGGAACCCAAAGAAAATAGAAATCGGAGCGGAATACTAGCGAGCCAAAACTTATGGAAAAAGTGATCATCATGAGAAGAAAAGAAAAGAATTGTAGCAAAAACAAAATTCTTGGGACATGAAATTTAGTGGAAAAACATAGATGAGCCCGAGAAAGAAGTCGCCCAACGTCCAATGAGACTCTATTAAGAGATACCCTATCAGTGGGCAATTAATTAAGAAAAATAATTATCTCAATATCAAAAAATATGCCCAAAAAAAAACCAAAGAAATAGAAAACACACATACATACCTTCAAAAAAATCAATTAATAGACCGAAAAAGGACTCAATATAACTCAACACTAATTAATATAACTCCTCCTCTACTAGGACTGCACTTATATAATAAATTTCCTCATAAACTACCATAATAACATTAATCTTACATTAAAGCATAATCGAATAATTAAATGAGAGTAAATAATAAGTCATATAATCTAAATAATAAATTAAATGAGATAAATAATTAATATTACCTATAAGGTAATAATAATAATAGTTAAAGAAATAACAATAATTAAATACAAAATCGAAAATTAAAGACAATAAAAACGAACTCACCTAGAACGTAGGCAAAATGAACCGACACCAAATTTAAATTGACACACAAAGACCATTAAACCTAAACTGAAAATACAATAAAAAAAGCAAGATATGTACACCTCTACAGAAAAAGCTACATAGAAGTTTAATATGAAAAGTGCGAAGGAATCTTTCCGATTGTTTTTAGAAGGGAAATCAAAAAGAAATTTTAAAATGAAAATCAAAATCAAATTTTCCCAAAAATAACAATGAACAAGAGATCAATAGAACCACCTACTACGAATAATCCAAAGGGAAAAACCTATTACAAACGCCCCGTCTCATTACCTACAAACCCAGACTAGTCAGAAGTCTTAAAATCGATAAAATACGATGTTAAAGGACAAAGCCACTTAAATTTGAGGAAAAAACAATACAAATGCAACCACAAAAACGATAAACTTTGTCCTTGAGAACGAGACCAATAAATAAACCCAAAATCCTTGCTATAAAAACAGGATTGAGAGCCCAAAAACAAAAAAACAGAACTACAGAGAAACATAAGAACCCTCAACAATAAAAGCAAACAGTCACATAGATATGGATTTGAAAAATTTTGAGACGAAAGAACATACAACAAAATACAACAAACCACCTCACTAATTCATTATCATTGAATTATTGAAGAACGATGACCTGAACGCCCACCTCTTATGGCAGATAGTGAGTCTACTCGGCGACGATGAGAGACCCGACCGCGAGCGCCAGGCCCTGGTCGACTGTGAGAAGCAACCATACACGTCCGCTAGCACGGATGACGCGGACAGAAAACAGATGGCAGTGCAGACTGAAGAATGACACTCGGTGGAGAGAAGAGGGGAACTGCCACAACAAGGTGTTGAGAGACGAAAGTAAAGATATAGAGCCGATAAGAGGCGTGCCAGCATGAAGAAAGAGAGAAATGGATGAAGGGAAGTTAGAGACGAGTAAGTCGCCCGAGACCATTACGACGAAGAAGTGAAATGGCAGCAATAACATGATACTGCAAAACGAAGAAATGTACTAACAGAGATAGTAAAAGGACTAAAGGAGTGAACTAAGACAGCTCATTCAGAAGACAGAGAAAGAGAGTAAATGCGTGAAGGGAATGGTGGGCATAAATTTGAGTAGATAACCATCATGAGAGTGTTAGTCCATCGACTTGTGATTATCTATTTAAAAGTAACATATAACCGACGTCTAACGGCGGTCAACTAAATCAAAGATGAAAAATAAATGATATTTAAGGATTAGCCACTCGACCGCTACGAAGTCTCACAGATCCAATGGTAGGTAGTAATCTAAAATGCTCCATAATCAACTATATCCAAGCTAACGACGGCCAAATCAACCTTATCTGTTCCTATAATCGTTGTCGTCTTGAATTCCCAAACTGCACACCGCCCACTGCTTATCAATACTAATATTTATGTCCTTCCCAATAGGACGACACCTTAGGATCTTATATCCTCTCTGGAACGCAATATTTAACTAGTCAATGCTCTCACACTAACGTGCTAAAGTGGAGAACTACTTAGATGTTTGGACGACTCCCCAAAAGCGCTGCGCTGCCTCCCAGCACATGACGAACAAACAACCAAACCCACAGAGGACCAACCTCTCCAGAGAGAAGACCCAACTATAGGATGTAAGAGGTATTCGATGCCGTAGTGTAGAAGAGAGAAACATGCCTTGCGCTCATCCTTTAGTCACCTTCCAATTGAACGATGACCATACCCCTAGGATGATGGATCCTGAGCAAGAGGAACACATCATCACAGTGAGGTAGTGGATTAGGGAATAAGGACTTCGGTCAAGCCAAGACCCAGCGAGCCTTCACAGCTACGGGCTTTACTCGGTAAAGCTCATTATGCTCAGTAGCATCGTCAAGAACGAGAAAGGACAAGGGACACCCGGAAGAAGATGTACGGATGAGTCTCAGTCTCAAAGCCTAATTATGACACAAATTGCACATATAGGACTCGACAGGCAGTTAAAGCGCAGAGAGAATTTGAGCAGCTCGCTCTACATATGTCTGAGAGCCTGAGTTGCTGGACATCTCATCATGATTTAGACATAATAAAGGTTACACCAATCTCGATACACAGGACTCACGTCTCATTGTCAGGTTGTGCTCTCGACGCCCATCTAAGTATGTGTAACGGAACCCTCCCACACCGTTAGTCCAATCATCTATCAACACAGCAGCCCCTGTCAGCTAGAAGGCATTATTGTCTCTGCTTGCAGCATTACTCACACCTCTACCCCGGTCCAGAGCCAAGATAAGATTTCGGTCCGCATACATTTATCCCTTGACGGTAGTGGAGCCGTGTGAAAAGCGTCTGTCACCAAAGCGGGTGACCACACTCTGAGTAGGAGTATGGCAAGAACTAGGGCCATGGTGGGATAGCTGCGGCAACTGAGGAAGGAATGGCGCTAGACACTATTGTCACAGCATGTTAACAGGAGGCTCAAGAAAATGTCACTATATCCCAGACTCTCCCTCTGCTAGTGCACGCCCTACGCACCAGATTCGGCGAACAGCGTTAACACACGTGAAGAGATGTCTCGGCTCTAAACTAGACGTGTACGACCTATCAGTACCCAATGATCACACAGCATAAGCTCATACATCCATCAGAGGAGCTGCCCTAGGCAGTTCAAAGCTATGAGACTAGACAATGACATTCACAAAGATAATCGTTAAGTACGCAATGCAAATATTGACCCTAGAGTGAATACTTCTACACATCATCTCCTGATCACATTTGGGTAGTCTGATAGGACGCCATCATAATGGCAATAATAACTTCACATAGCATTGTGCCATATCTTTAAACAGGAAGGAATTAATATTTCCCCCTAATCGATTCGTCCTATATCTTATTTTCCTGAACACAAATCAACGTTCATCAATACCCAATACCCATTTAGTTTCCCTAAATCGTGAGTAAGTAGGCGATTGTCATTGTCCCCATCATACTCAATACAAAATTTTTCCGTGTCACTACCTTCATGTTCGCCGGTCTACGGGTATCTTGTCAGAAATGTCATACCCAAGCACGTAGCTCTTCAACTCTGTCTGTGAAATGATATACAATACGACGACACAACTCATAAGAGGTATTTCGTCCCACATGTTTCACACATGTCAAAAATAGTATATTTTCGGATTCGTGGGTATGAAGTCAGCTTGAAATAATCGTATATTTTTGTGGCCCGGCCATTACCATCATGGATTGATTCATACACTAATGGGTTACAGCCAAAATATCATTGACAGACTATGCCCCAAGAGGGCCGTCCTCGAACAAGATATCACCTGAGAACAATCAGGGCACTGAACACAAGAATGCACAGCCAGTCTGAGCTGCCCCCAGAAAATACGCCATTTGGTCTTAACATCCTAATCGGGCCTACTACTTCTAATGCAATTGGACATAGATACATAGTATTACCGTTTTCGTTTTAGATTCTTATCAGCCAAACATTTTCGATAATTTATGCCACCACAACAATAGCTATAAAAGTTATATGTAAATCATGGGAGCGCCATATGATTTAGGAATACTCCTGCACAGGATTTCATTTCTAGACCGAAAGGCATGATCAAGGGACACCCCCTCTTTCGGACACCTAAAATTAAACGACTCAATCAGCAGGTAACCTGGTAGCAGCCATCAATCTGAGATGCTTTAAGCTCTCGTAAACACACCTGTACGCAGAAGATTCCAATAGATCCTACGCAAACGGAAGCTCACACACGCTTGTCCTCCCCTGTCTATTCTTAAAGAGCAACTCTATGAAACACATTATGCTCACTCCACCGCCAATGATACCCAATCTTCCACTCAGTAGAAATGGAAGGAGGATGCCCTTGCAAATCCTGCCTCAAGTGTGGAAATAGAACATATTGCAAAAGGAAGAAAATGAAGTAAGAGATCCACAGAACCATGGAAAGAATATGAGTGGAGGAAGAACATCAAGAGTACCAGATAGACGATAGCCATGAGGAGAAACAAAGTGAAGTGACGAGATATCGAATACAGCAAATACAATACACTTCTAGTCTGCCTCGGTCTCGAATATCGAGCTAAAGACTAGTCCAGTATCCAAGGAGAGTCCGAAGCACTGAGCTCGAATACCAGTATAATCTCTCGGAAGTGCGAAGTACACACACTGACCCCCAGCAATAACAAACTGACACAAAGAAGTAGAACAAGGAGAGGAAGAAAAGATCAGCAAACATTATCGAACTCGTACTCTATACTGGAACAAGACGGGATACATACCTAATACCAATCCAATTCGATCAGGATCCCAAGGACCCGATCGATAATTGACCACGATCACTCCGTCTCCTAGGAAAAACGCACTATTTCGCCGGCAGACAAATCTGACTCACCCTGGCCTATTGGTTGCAGCAATCGCTTTTATACCAGCAATTGGCACCTATAAGGAATAAGGAAAAGTATTCATTCATTGGAAGCCATCCTATTCCTACGAGAGTGCCAAAGAGGAGACATTCGAACCTCGACATCGCACACCGACATGAGCATGGAAGATTTCTGATCAACTGACCGATGTTGAGTATTGTGTGGGGCCTACTGGTGGCCATCCCAACATAGCCCAAGGTCACGGTAAATGAGAACGTCAATGACGGATGACGGTGCGATGTTTCCCATAGGGTTCTACGTTAATATCATATACTCCAAGTTTAAAGAATAGTACACACAAGCGACGTAAGTTACATAGAAGAGTGTGATGATATATCCCAGCAGGTTTCCATCTGCCATTCCTGCGAGGGAGATAGCAGACATGTGAAGCGGAGTCACCCCCATAGGCACACACGGATGTGCCCATTCCATGGCCCTGTCTCCGTCAGTGATTTACCTCTGAGATGACAGAGAGTGCTATGGGTCGGTAGGCTAAGTCTAGATATTGATACACAAGCGCCTGTGGATTCCTCCACCGGGTCTATTGCCAATATATAGTAGGGATCGCTAGTGGCTCACTGCTTGCACATCAGCTTGAGTGCCCCTCAAAAGGCAGCCATCGATACACAAAGATAAGTGAGTGGGACTTGGGACGGCTATATTCATCGCCCATATAGATATTGCAGTGCATTGAAATACCGGGCTACTATGTTGGGGAATGTCCCACCGGTATCCAGTAAAACCTGCCATCACCACCTAAATCACGCAGTGGGGGTATTGTATCCCACCTCTGCCACCCTCCGGCCTGGGCGTGGGTAACTGGCAGTAGGTTAAGCGATCCTGACAAAGTCAGGGCGCGAGAGATCATGTTCCCTTCTATTAGTAAATGACCAAAAAAAAGGATAGAACATGAGAGGCCCAAGGGTCACCATGATTCACCAATGAAGGGCAGTCGGTTGCGCCCACGACTCATATCTGTCAACCTCGTGGACACCGATGGTCTCATGCTTCTCGTATTCGCTGTCCTACTCCCATTCTGATTGTATGATCAGACAAAGAGAACTGGATACTACCTTTGACCTAGTCTAAAGGCCGGAAAGTCACAACGTACCTGCATCCATCATTGATGTTGTTCTAGGAATAACGCCCAATGAGAGACAAGGAGATGGTTGCTGGCTACCCCTAGAGATAAGGAGATCAGTGGATTCAAGTCTGCTACCCGGAGGAACTAGTTGATTACTGTTAAGCCTATCTCCACTGCTCAAAGCCGACCAAAGTCTCATTCAACCGCTCCATTCAGTAATGAGTTAATGCTAGTGACGCACCATAAACACAGGCTACACACCGAGGTAACTACCGCAGTTGCAACCATCTTAAACTGACGCGATCAAACGGCGGTTCATGTCAGACAGAAATCAACGAAGTTACTCTAATCTGAGGTACGATCTAATGTTATATATAGGATGGTCCTACATCTCGATGCAGATTAGTCCACATACGCAGTGACTGGGCTAAGAAGGATGCCGATCCGCAATCCAATAGTTCCGCATGCCCAATCTCTGACTGTCTCTATATCACTCGACCCGAGCGGAGGGCCAACAAGAGATTGGAGCTAGACCCCTACCTCCCAGCGCTAGTAGATTCAATATATAACATGACACACTCGAGGTTGGAGAGTGAGAGTCTCGTTTGGTATACTGGATCTGCACTTATGAGATTCTCCAACTATCAGGAATTCTTACAGAAACATAGAGCTGGAGATTAGAGTTCGTTTATATCATATCCCATACTGTGCTGTATATGCGAAATCGAGAGAAAACGCATTTGGCTCGGTGTTATGACTTAGCGATTCCCATAAACCCCCCTGATATTAGTATCCGAAAAATCGTCTCCACGGTGGCTATTGACCTCTGATACCGGAGTTCTAATGAATGCGAACAAGATTTCATAAGCATAGGCCTTATAGCCTGTTGAGCGTGAACAATCAACAATGCTCAAGAAGGAAAGAACCCTTACTCAGTGGACTCATCGATAGCCAGGTGGAAGCACACATTCAAGATCGTTGATTGGATGAGGCCAGGGTTGCTCCATCGCTCTTGAATTAGCCACAACTGCTTCAGGGTTATGAATACTATTCATGGGGCATACGATAGTGTCGTGAATGGGAGTATTGAATTTACCTATTGTAACCACCTCCTCTGCCCTACAGCTTATTATGCCCTCCCGACCAGGAAAGACCTGTTGAGGCAGATATTGATTTGCACATCTTCAACCTATACACACGACCTCCAATACGGCCACCACCTATAGTTAATTTAATCTATAGGGGCTAACCCCTCTGACGTTACTGATATATTGATAACCGTCGTTGGACAGCAGAGTGTCTAACGTAAACCTGAGTGCTCCTAAAAAACGACTAATTCCCAGTTAATACGAAGAAAGATGGAATAGGTAAGGTACACACATCGCACTCCCCCATATTAAGTGAGAATCCGAAGACACTGAAGGAGTCATTAGGAAAACAAACAAGTTAAGTACATGATGAAAACGCAGGGGGCACAGACCAGCCTTATGCGCAGGTTGGGCCCTTACTGTAATCTGGTAAACAGATTATGGCAGGTGTCTATGAATCTCGGGATTGATCTACTCAAAGGTCATTTCCAAGGATGCCATTTACCTTTCACCAATGAGTGTTACATAATATGGAATGAGACCATACGGACCAACAAACAGTCTATCAGCTGTAACAAAATATGATCGCAGGTGATGATGATGAACTTTACGCTAGCTGCTAAGCACTAAAAACTGAATTATGACGTCCAATGACGGTGTTGAGAAATCCTACTTGACCCTTCCCTTGCGCCTACATAAGAATGTAACGCTAACAGCTCAGTCGCGTCTTCTAGAGGAGAAAGCAGGCTATGCAGGAAAATGAGACAAGACGGATTAAAGAAGCCAGTAAGACCTATCTATAGGTTGTTTGTTGATATGTGTATCCATCGATGTTGTATATAAGGTCTATAGGTCCAAAGGTATACTAATGGAAATCGACAGGCCATGCGTAATTTATAGGCCATTGGGCCCTCAGGCTAGGAAAGGTTAGACAGTGATATGGATGGTGACCATTACTCGCCTCGTGCCGACATCTTTCCTTGGCGCATGACAGCTATGAATTCCGTTCAATGAGTATCAAAAGGTGATGACTTCGTACCTTTCGCTGCCAAGTCTCTTGATCGTCGGTAATCCTCTTTCGGCAAATCTTTTGGGATGGGCGTATCTTCTGTCGGACGGAAATGTGTCTAATAAATGCGGCTATAACCTCTCTCCACCGCCCGACCCATAACCAAATTCCATCAACAGCCCACGCTTACCGATTATAGGTCGTGCGATAGATGCAATTGCCGTTAACACCTCTCCAACCCCAAAACGTAGCCAACCAATATGAGGTTGACCTGTGTCCTCTCTGTGTAATACGTCTGATCAGCTATGTATCCAGATGTGCTATCGGCCCATCCCGGCTTGGCATTCACTTGGGCTTACTGTACCTTCAGAATGTGCCCTTCCTTGAGCGGATAGTTCAATTGATCTACACAATATTGTCATAGTGGCATACACTTTAAATATTGTGCATTAATATACATGAACAGAGGCGCCAAGTTGAATGGGAGCGAGGAGGCGGAAGACGTAATTAGTCCCATATTAGTCTCAAGTTTAAAGCCGAAGCATTCTCCACACTTGCTGCTCCTGTAGATGGGGTGTCGAGTCCAATGGAAGGGGTATGTTACCAAATCGTCATGTACTTACCTGGTCAGTTTTCGATCAGAACATCCTCAATTCGGCTCCGGTTTACATCTGATTATGGTTCCCGAACCAGTTATAGATGATAACCAGCTTGCCCGGGTTCGAGCTCGATTTGGTTGACAGCCATGTGCCTTTCCAAGGACGGGCAGGGTCAATGGCTACGCCACTTCGGAGAATATTGTGTGCTTAGCCGGACTCAGATGCGTAAGGCAAGAAGGCGCCACTTGCATGTTAAGGGCTGGTGGAAAAATTTTGGTTCGGTTCGATGCGCTAATTTTCTTGTCGTGTTATAAAAGTGACTAGTGTAGGAGGACGTAGGCCATAGTTTGCCGAACCCTCGGTCCCCACTACTATAGTTTCTGTGTGCCTTCCTATACAGTTATATTGGCTTTTATTGTTATACAAACTACTGTCTGCACAAATCAAACATCATAATTTACGATATTAGCGCAACCCTGAACCTAAGGCTTGCATGAGTCTCTGCGTGGTCCACTCGAACTAGCAATCAGATTAGGGCAAACGAAAATTTGTGTAACAAGAAGGGCGGTGAAACGATCAACTGCACTTCACTATTTGAATCCATCGCAGGCCACACAGGCCCCATCAAGTGGACAGTAGCCTTCGGCGCTAAAGACCCATTCACATATCAGATAATTATTAAATTGGACACAAACAAAAATAGAGCGGCCTCCACCGAAGTGACTTCGGAACAATTCAAAGTCAGTGAGCGTCCTAAAACAATTTGGCCCTATATTGAGAGATTCCAGAACTCCCATCCCGACCACAAATTCCCACGCGACACAATCTACAACTAACTATCAACATTGTAAAAGACCGAAACTAAGAAGAAACACACTGGAGCGATAGCACGTCTCCGCTAGACTTAATACCAAACCATGAACTGAGAAGAAAGTCTTAGGAATCTAAGGCAAATCAAACCTGCTGCCAATCATCCAACCAAATAATACTTGGTTAGTTGTACCGAAAAATATTGGGTACAGAAAATACCCCCCTTAAATTTGTGAGGCGTTTTTGAAAGTAGAATTAAATACTTATTAGATTCGATTATTTTACCCGCATGTGTAAAATTACCTACATTGCCAAAAATTTATGTCCAAAGATCAGATACTAGTCAACAGATTTTGACCAAAAACTAACCAGCCGTTCGTGTGAAAGTGAACCTTTTTACCCTTCATTTTCTTTTTGCTTTTTTTTCCTCCTTTCCTTTCGATCTATCTTCTCTCACCTTGCTTTCCTCCTTGCTGCCCCCATTCTTCTTTATTCTTCCATCATGTATAATTCCAAATATGGAAAGATTAATAGGGATTCATCATTACAATTGTATCAATTTTAAATTGGGCGGTAAACAAGTAGAAAGATCAAGCAAATCAAAAATCCAGTTGATAGAAACTTAGCTAATTAAATTACCAAAGGTTGATGACAGATGAGAGGGCCAACATGGTCAAAAATGAAAATCAAAATCCCAATTCATTGCAACAAACTAGCACAAATTTAAATGAACATTCACACCTGAATTGAGAGTTCTTAATTAAAAATCAGAATTTGTGTTTGAATTGGGATTAAGTGGCGACTGGCCTATCCTTAGCGAGGCGCTGTCCAATCACGCGCTGCTCATGTATTTTTTTTAGGGTTGGTGAAGTTTAGAGTGGAAGTGTGACGTGTTTCAGGTGGAGAATTAGGAGTGACAAGGGTATCGATCAGTATCCGGTAGTTAGAGATGGCGGTGGAGGATGATGCTGTGACAATGGTGGTAGATTTTTTTGCCGTGCAGTGGTGGGAGCAAAGGAGGGGTTGGGGCCACATTTAGTTATATGGTCAGACTAACACTTTGTCAAAAATCTGTTAGTAGGTATTGATTTACAAAATTTGGCGAATTTAGGTATTAAGTAAAATTAAACTCGAACTACTGTATTACAAAAAACGTCCCAAAACTAGTGTTTATCCCCAAAATTTCCTTTAGTTTATTCTCTTTCCTCCCAAAGATTTCTTCAATTTTGGGTGAAAAGAAAAATAAAATAAATTGTTAAGAAACTTTCATCTCAATTTCGTTCCCCATTCATTTTCCTTCTCACATTATATTTTAACCAAATGACGGAAAAAACGCTAGAGTTCCTTTCATTTCTTTGCCTTCATTCGCTCCCATTTCCTCCCTACCAAACAGATATAGTGAACTAAATTCTTATTTTTTCAGCGTAATTATTATTGGACCACTAAATGTAGAAAAGTTACTAAAATGCAGGGTAAGGACGAACACCAAAGAAATTAGAACCCTCCCCCATGATTATATCTCTTTATATCATTAATTTATAAAGTAAGATACGTATTGATTACAGCGAGACTGGGCAGATGGTGAAAGTTTGATGTCAGAATCGCTCCCGATTGGAGAACCATGATCAAATACTGGAAGTAGTGAGATTGAGAATAACATAATTGTGAAAAGTGGGCTATGTGCGTATCAGCCACGCTAATTAATATATTGCTTACAATAGCGCCGTTTGGCTAGGCTTGTCCAGTCAAAGGTGACAACCCCACAGCTCTCGTGCGAGTTCCTTGGTCGAGAAACTTCGAGTGGGGGATGTGTAGTTTCGGTCAATTTCAGCCGGAGCTTTGGCCTCTCCCATCTTATTCTGTTCTTCTTTAAGGCGGGGAGTATATTGGTTTTTAAGGTGGCATACAAACTGACAGGCCATAGACACTAGCGACGTCTACATCGGAATGGCCCTGGAGGGATGTAGCACTTGGGGATATTGGCGAATCATATTGTGAAATATAACAAAACGGGAATACTGCACAATCGTTCATCAGGGATCCTCAATGAACAAAGTAAGAGTATGAGTTATTGACATTGAGGCCAGAAAGGGCAGGGACTTGAGCTTGTGTGTATGGAGGGCCAGCTTCTTAACAAGAAGGTCATTTGGCATGCGAATTCCGCTTAGGTTAGGTGCGTGCTCCTAGGATGACCCGATAACCTCCCCGGAGAAAGGCTCAACAGCAGGAAGCAGCGACAGTTGTAGTGCAACTATAGGGAACATTCTCATTTAACTACATACAGTGAGGCGCCATGTAAAGAGGTAGTCTTAACTTGGTATGGTTGGATAGTCTCAATTTTACAAATGGCTG
>SNQN01000481.1:10676-20938 GCA_008642245.1 Bassia scoparia
ATCTAAGGAAATTACTTGATGTATTTGTGACCCAGAAATTCTGGCTTTTGATTTAATATACAAAACTAAAACTGCAAACAAGACAACTTGGCAATTTAACCACGTCAGCATTGCAATTCACCCTATTATTCCTAGCGCTGYCAATGGTCGACCTGGGTTTAGGCGGTTTGAAATTAGGATGAACTTTCTGGTCAACCCAATAAGRTTAATGGGTCGAAAATCTTGACCCAACCTTTTATTAATGGGTAGAGTTAATTTTGCCAGSTGTAATTATTCCTCTATCCACTTCAAAACCAAACAATCTAATTCTGGTCAATTGAAATTACTAATTTTCGTGGTAATATTCAACCTTTAATTTATCAACTGAGAGTAAGAAGCAATAACAAGTCAAATTCAGCAGTTGCAAACTTGCAATTGGCTTTGACCTGTGGTCTACTACTAGCTTTAACAGAGAGCTAATATCAGCTAATAATCTCTCTTCTCAACAGATTATGTTTCCGAGTAAAGTTGAGATCATTAAAAAACAGGAACTATAAATAGTGACTTGACTATTATCAGTTAAAGTCACCTGAAAATTGCTTGAACATCAGCTTCATGAAGCATCCGGGATAAAACACGCTGCAGATAGCCAACTTCCTATAAAATAATAAAAGAAAAAGGAAATTATGATCAGATAGAGCAAGCGAATAAAAACATGCCAACCACTCAAAATACAATAAATCYGTTTTTACGATGAACAAACTTTTAAAACCCAGATCCTCAGTATTTGGACAAGTCATAACAAAACCACTGACTTATTTTGTCTTCATTGAGTCTGCTTCAGCAAAAATGGACCTAATTCTTAATAAGGGAAAATATCACTTTACGTCCATTAAAGAGGCATGCCTTCAACGAAGTTCAGATTCCATATGCTACATAGAATCTGTCTCTTATACACATCTAGATGTGTATAAGAGACAGGGACTAATCATATGTATCAATACATCGTTCACATTTGGCGGCACATACGAATCAGGGTTAGACTAAAACAGACCCTTAAAGAGAGAATCACAAACACCATAATAAGGCTATAGCAAAACAAAGTTTTATACCTGTGCCACCCGATCAATCTCTGATTGTAACAACGGCTTTCTGGTCTCTGGTACATTGAGGAAAAGAATCTGTTTGACATCTTGAAACATAAAATGCAGCATATCAGAAAATTTCTCGAGAACAAAGTAAGTGAACGGTCATGTCAAACCTATACAATGCTGACATACTAAGGATCCATTAAGAACAGAATTAAATTGATAATGTTCCAATAAACTTTAACAGTTTAACATAAACCTTTATAAAGAAGTCAGCCGGCCAGACAAAAGTCCCAYCAATGACTAATTGTGCAATCCATATTATCCAATAGAGTACCATCTATCTTTACCCTTTCTTTTACAAACCAATCTTTAAGAATAATTGAAATGTTTTTGAAGGTATAGTTCTTCATGCACTTGAAGTTTAATACATCTACAACAGCTAATTTTTAAAAATAATTACCAGGAATAATGGCATAAGTGAAACTGATCACTTGACTTGCCAATGCCAAATGTTTGGACGTGATTGATTTCAAACCCGATACCTGCAATCGCACATTACTTAGATATAAAAAAATTAAAGGACATCCTTCCCTGACTCCCCCCAACAAATAAGTAAAAGATCAAAGAAAGACAAAAGCACACACAATTTAAATGGAGAAAAATGCTGAAAAGACAATCACTGATCTCAGATAAAGAACACACCAAGTCACCAAGGCATAAAAAATAAATGAAGTTAAGGAACTTCCCGTGATTGAACTTTCAACCACAATGCAGAAGTCAATATTTTACCATATTTCATAGAAAGGTTGACAACTACAAAAGAAATCGCACAAAAATGTTATCTCACAATCAACAGTAAAAATATGTATACCTGCATGGCACCAGCACCAAGAACTAGCTGGCAAGTCCTTGTATTAAAAAACTTCAGAATTTCAACAACTCGGTGAACTATTTCTGATGAAAGTGATGGCAGACTATCATTCATATCGATATACTCTGATAGCATCTTCAGCAATATCAAACCGCTGGAGTCACAACATAGAGAAAACAGATGTCAATAAAATATTTCACTTTGCAGAGAGAGAAGAAAATGAAAAACTAATTMAGAGTCCTCCTACTATGTTACTACTGAATAAAATTTGGTTTCTTCTTCCTCTTTATTTTTTCCCTTATTGTCTGCACTCTGTAGTGTGGCTCTTTAGTGTAATGAAAATACCAAATCAATCACTGAACAAAATCCTTACACAACTAGAGTCCATAAAAGGGAAATAGAGTCAAGGTTGCCTAACAAGTTCCTGAGGTCAATGGTACGTTTCTTAGTGGGGTTATCATAAAACAGCCAGCCATACATTTAGGGAAGTCATGGGAGCTTTTTCTGCCCAACTACATTTCAAGAGAATTCCTCAACAAATGAAGTTCTATCAAGAACTCTAATATTCCTGCCATCCCACCCCCTGCKTTGCAGATGTGCAATGACAATCTGTATAAGCATGGAAAAAGAATACAAAGAGGGCATCTGACAAGGTCTTGGCAAACCCCTCCAAAAAAGCAATTCYGTCACATAGTGTGTAATATTAAAGCGAAAGACACTAAGCGAAAACAATTACTTCCTCCGTTTCAATAAAATAGCAACAACTAAGACTACTAAGTATTAGACTTTTAAGTCCTAATTAGATTCAAAATCTTGAAGAAAAATAATAGCAGTTTCAACTTCTTGGATTCACCCACTAACTACATATGCCTGATAAAAACATGGACTTGATGACGACAAAACTGTAGAAGTCTTGAATAAAATGGTACATTAACTAACCAGTTAACCATGTGATATCCAACACCCTTGTATGTTAGAGTTTGAGAAGTTGACTTCCCACGGTCCTTTGCATTGCTATTTTTATTATGGGCTGTAGCAGTTACAGCATCAACTTTACTTGCATCATTTGCCTCACCTAAATTCTGWGATTTATCTGGAGCAGAACCATCATCAGAAACATTGCTCAATTTAGATTGCTCAAGATGCTGCTCGGCATCAACCAAGTCTGTACCACCATTGTTTGACATTATTACGCTGCCCTCATCCTCACCAGAGTTCTCAGTAACTGGAGAATCTGAGCTAAGCATTGAAGCAACAATGACCTGAAACTCATCAGGAACATCCACTTCAGACCAAGTTTCTTGATCTAACACAGCTTTAATTTTTGACACCTGCCAAAGCCAACAGAGAGGTGAGTTCACAAGAAAAATGATAATTCTCTCAAAACAAAGTCAAACAATTGTAGTGCCAAGGAAAACTTACACGAGATTCATGCTGAAAGTCAACAAAGGCTTTTGCTTGTGACTGCAGTGTACCTCGTATACTATATCCCAACCTCCCACCAATCTGCATATGTTAAAATGATACTGCATCACTATCACTTCATGAAAAAGTTTCAGCAACTTAAGTTTAGGATGGATACACATTACACAATGTCACAGCGCATACATATGTTCACCGTACCTTTTCTGTAGCATTGATAAATTCCTGTGTGATGCTATATATACTAAGAAATTCAGGCAACCGTAACTTGGGATGCAGAAGAGCACGAACTCCTAAGAGCTTCGCCCATCTTCCATGGGCAGCATCACAAGCTGCAAAGACAGCTTCAGCATTTTCTCGCAACACATCAGCCCTGTCCAAAACTAGTATTAGTGAAGGCCATTAAACATAGGCGTGGTATTGCAAATCAAATTCAAGGCCAACCGCTAAATACGTAACACATATTTCGTTATGCAATTTGAGAAAGTTCAAACTAATGCAACCTTATACCTAGTTGGTGAAAGACAATCCTAGAGGTGGTTCCCACAATCTAGATAAACGCATATTTCTCCTCCAAAAATGAAAGGGAAAGGCAATCAGTAAACAGTCAGCACTTATTTTTTTGAGTTAGTAAACACTATTAACATTCACAGCCAAATTATTTTTAAAACAATGAATAAACTGTAACAATAAAGATTTCCAAGAAATTTGATATCTATATAAATTAAATATATGATACGAACTATATGCATTGATCAGAAAGAAGAACTTAGGATCTATCCAGAATCAAAACATGCCAAGGCATACAATTATGACCCAAATAAGTTAATACTACCCTATAACCTTGTTTCGGTTCTTGGATCGATCATTTTTGTCTCATACCATCTTTTAAGAAACTGCATCTCTTGTTGAATGTTGATATGTTTGTGTCTCTTCCTAACATGCCTCAACCACTTAACTCTCATCTCTCAGATCTTATTGTCCAGAGAGATCACCCCCACTGTACTACAACTATTATGGCCTTAACTATTCTAGTAAGTTGTGTTACATCGCATCATTAGAGCTTCAGTTTGTTTATATGGCCAACGCTCCACTAGTCCACTCTATATAGGATAAGTTCCTGATTTCTAATAGCCATGAAACAGAACATTTCCTTAATTTGAATGGTACTTTCTAACCACATAACACTGCTCCATTATTGCCACATAAAATGGATGAATCAGCAATATCCCTAAGGTCCATTCTTTTCAATTTTATATTGCCTGTTAGTATTTATCTAAACTGATTGGAACTTATATGTTGCTAGGACTCTTCATTTTACCTCGTACCTGTGTTGGATCCTTTTACCATCTAAACTAATCTAAACTTATTTATGAGCGTGTCAATATTCATATTTGCATATTCTTGCTGAACTTATTTAAGCTAATTTGTACTTATCTCCAAAAAGGTGAACAAAGCAGGCCCCTAATAATATCATCAATGGATTAAAAAAAATGTATAAATAAAATAAAATAACAAAACTAAGCAATTATATAACCACTATGATTGATTAGTACAACTTTCTAGTCTATTCTAAAGCCTTGGYATAAATATACTTTCAAGATACTCCATCTTAGTTTGATTCAGCATTGAACCCTTTGACACAAGGTTATGATTAAATGTTTATAACTTGCCACTCACTCCCCATCTTATCACATTTACCAATTAGAATATTCTCCAAGATTGTTGAACACACCTCAAAGGATAGTCTTTATAAGATTTGCCATAGGCCCATAGCTACTACAATGATAAGGGAGGGGCTCACAACTGACCTTTAATGAAATCCTGCATTAATAGGTAACTCCTCTCTTCCTCTTATTGACATCATCAAACCACACTCTCCGTTTCATTTTAGCCTCAATAAAAATCAGCTTCATATGTTTCAATAATATATCATATTTAGAATTAAGCTGAAACAAGCTAATGAAGCACCATCATTTCTATCACCACTAAACCTTCACACTTGATTGAGTGGAATTGTCCCTTGTTTATGGTACTTTCTTATCCCAGAAGAAGAGTGCTCCTAGGAATTCTTCATTGGTGTAGCTGCAATTCTTTTCAGGAAAAAAATGTCTAGAACCAARACATTTCTCCTGCTGTTTATTTATTGCACCAATTATCCATTAGGGAGATTTTTTATGGTTACTCCATTTCACTTATAAGGTGGCTTTTTCTTCTAAGAAAATGCTCTAGTTTCCCTAATCAGTCACTTTCTCATAATTCTCTCCAACATAGGTCACAAACTCAAAAATGCCAACTTTGTACTCAAAAGGAAGGGAGCAACTTATAAAGAAAGGACAATAGGAAATCCCACTTTGGTATAGCACGCTTTTCTAGCTAAATTTATGTCCCAGCATGGACTTGGTGAAGCCTTAAGTAAGTTGAAACTTTTCGACTCCAAAGTATTCATTCTACTGGTCATGGCCTAAAACCCCCGTCCATCCACTAAATCTATATACCATTGGAGTTTCACTCTTGACCTTCATATATGATAAATTGGAAGACATCATTAGAATGATGCACAACGAATGCACATCAAGATTTATTAACCATACCACTAATTCTCTTCATAAATCACACAAAAATAGAACCAAAACTGGATGTATGTAAAAATCAGAAATCTACATGGAGAAACTACTTAGCATGTATGCAAAGAATGTTTATAATGTGTTTCTATGGTCCACCATACTACTTTTTTATGCAAGTAAGCAACACCTGTAATCATAATATAAATCAATCATGTGAAGTATCAAGATGAAGGACATTGCATCATCGAAAGAAAGGTGAAGTAGCTAACCGGAAATTTTTMGATACATTGGACGAGCTAGATAGATCATTTGACTTCCCTTGCAATGATGAAACCTTGGCGGCATTTTTTTGGGAAGAATATGGAACTGTGTGATTAATTTGATTTTGACTGTCYCCATCTTGTGCAGCTTCTGAAGCTGCAGCACCATGTGCAATAGCAGCAGCAACGGACTCAGCTGCATAGTGTCCATCCAGATTAGTCATTATCCACTCAATTGACTTTTTAACTTCAGCTGCGCGCAATAAATGAGCCTGTATTCGCTAAAATAAGTAAGTCACATCATACTTAACAACAAAAACAAACATACAAAGAATTACATACAGATATATAAGTAAATATACACATAATTATGCGCGGGTGGGGGGCGGGGGGGGGGGGTGCGAATTATAGGAACCAGTGCGCTGTTTAGGTTTTACAAAGCCTGCGCGGTAGCGCTACTACTAGGTTTCGTATCTGGAGGCCCTCCATAACAAGACATAACTAGGCGATGTAACAGCAGTTCTCTCTTCACCTCGTCTATTGAGCCAGCTCCAAAAAATAATCTCAATTATTAGAGCTCTTTCATGTTGGTAAAAAACCATTAAGCTTTAATGTAGCTACATCCTAAAAGACTTCCAGGAGATGAGTAGATCCAAATCTTGTCAGATCAATACAAAGCCATTAGATTTGGTGTGTGAGTTATATGGAAAGTATTCATCCCAACAACTTTGGACACATTTGACAGGAGATATATACTACAAATTTTGTCCTGGCTTATATAAGAAGATATATACAGCATTCACGAAGCTAGTGGTAAAAATAGTCTTGGATGGTGAGGTATAATTATGGCATACTTTATTTAGTAATGTATCAAGTTAACAATAGTAACAATAGCAAAACAATGAATGCGAATCAGCATTTAAAAAAATCAAGACAAAAACTCAATAACTATTACTTCCTTCAGCTTTTGTCATTTTTACTCTCATCCTTTTCCTAATTAGGAAGTTGCAGAAATATACTTACATCCTTCGGTTGTTATTATGGTAAAATGGTCCTCACCCAATAATAGTTAGGACAAGATATCTTCTTATAAATATATAAATAATGTATAAACACTTGCTGTTGGATTTCACTTCTTCTTTCAGCTTCTTCTTCTTTTACTACATTAATCTTGCATGTTCCACTTACGTTAGTTCTCTTTCTTACCATATATATATCCTTGATCCATGCCAAGTTTCGAGTCGAACAATCGGTTCGGTGAGTTCGACTGATGCGATTAGGGGTGAAGTTACGTCTACTGAGGTGATGTGTGATATTCGGCTCTCGATAGGTGATTCTATATAAGTGGTATAAAATTCTGTGAGAAAGTGTGTTTTTGAGGATTATAATGTCTGAACTAGACCAAAGTAAAGGTTAAAAAATATCAAAAATATAAAATAATAAAAAAGAATAAAGGAGAAAGTCACTGAATAAATAAGTTGAAAAGTTAAGTAGTGGAAGAAATAATATAACTAAGACAAAATAAATAAAAATTGTAAAATAAGACGAGAATTGGGTATCAAACATGTTAGACTGTCGTAGCGCGACAGCTGCTGGTTATTAACAAGAGAAAAGTCAGCCCTACACTTAAATTATCCTAGGTAAGACTTTTTTATCTCTTTCTTGCATTCTTTCTTTCGTCCGCTTCTTCTTCTTCTTCCTCAGTACGTTTTCATGGCGAAAAAAAAGATCAAAGCCAGAAACGGTGTCACTTGTTTCAGGTGAATTTTGTATTGTCAGCGATTTCTTGTACAATTTCCAGTTGTTGAGGGCATGTCGGGAGACTGGCGAGCCAAAGCGATTGATCGCGATTTGGAACGATGCGAACAAAATTCGAATTCCTGGAACAGCGATTATGATTTACACTGGTCACTCTTTTATTTCTCTATCTTCCTTAATTTTTGTGCAACTTAAGGTGGATGCGAGTAATAAAGAAAGAAGGAAGTACGTCGTAGTACATTTCCATAAGACCCCATATTCCTACAATCCAAGCACCCCCATAATGTTTGCTCTCCCAAATCATGCACTAATCTCCTCACATGCTCACCCAGTCACCCCATTCTATTTAACCACCCGACATCTGGCAGCCCTCTCTCCCCTTTTCCACCTCCCTCTACCTCATCCAAAAAAACCACAAGGAGAGGGATAACTAATTGTTTTGCAACATTTGTAAAGTATACATTCCTCAAATATTACTTGAAAGCTACTCAAAAAAGAGAACATTAAACAGATCTAGTGATGGGCATTGCTTGAGCATACATTACCAGGACAATCTTGAAAACAGCAGCCAAGAGTTGAACAAAGCTTTCGGATGACAGACTCCTCAACCTGCTTGCAAGAGACGAGCCTCCACCTAAACAGCAGAAAGAGAGTCAAAACTTTCATCTTTTACCTTACCTTCAWTTGGAGGGGCAAACTTGCACAGAAGAAAAAAAAAAGAGATCAGAGTAAAACTATACTTTCATCAGAAAAAACCTTTTCTTTAGTCATCCCGACAATTTGGAATTATGGTTGAAAAAGACATTAGAAAATACGAGTCAGCTTTGGGGGATCTTACCATCTGCCTCACCAGTCTTCTCTCCAGTTGAAAAATCTGACTCCCCAGGCCGACCAACCAAAACTGGTAGCAGCTCTGCTACAGCAGTCTTTATTGATGTTTTCATATCAGCWGTAAGTGTGTCACGATACATCCTCAGTACCGATGGAAGTTTTGCCTGACAACAGAACAATACAAAGGCATATTGGTTCACTTTTTATAATAATAAAAAACAAATAAAATAAAATGGGCCCCTTAATATAAAAACAATAAGCAAACATCAAAGAACCAAGCCACTGCAAATCTTTAGCAGGCAACAACACTRTGTTCTGCCAAGTAGCCTAAAAATTTTAAATGCTTAGGTTAGCCTTTGGACAAGCAGTCTGCAATAATCAGAAAKCATGAAGTTTTCTAATATCTCTTTCAAACGGCCAGGATTACCAAATGGACCAGAGGCTGATCAACTTTCTCATTCTTCATTTCTTCCCTACTACTATTATACAAGGATACTACAACTTCACAATGCAGTGTAGATGTTAAGCTAAATACAGTGCACATTGCAAAAATTACACCAAAATCAKCCCCAAGGCCTACAGCTCCCAACCTGGATAAAAGAGGGTTTACAAGGTTCAAACTCTAAACTTTTACAGCTTTACATCTGCTATGAAAAGATGATCCAGTTGACCCTTGGTTTCCTTCACGATCTACACAATGACCTTAGACTACTTCCAGTAAATATGAAGAGCAAATTATATTAATGAGTTACTCAGAATTAATGCAAACATAATCCCAACATCCAAAAAATAGAGAAGCACCAACTACATTAGAGATGGACTGAACACAGCACATTTGTAAGCAAAATGAAATCTTAAATGATAAACCAAAAAGAAGAAAAACAATACTACTCATCCATTTAGATCCACTTACTCAAAGTTAGATGCTATCTAAAATTGATAAGGGATGAACATGACTTTCCACCCTCACTGCCTATAGCTAAAGCAATTAATCTCAAGAGTCAAGATAAAATGAATATTGCAGTAAAGGCCTGCAGAAATGTCCACTCAAGAACTATACAGCAAAGCATTACACCATGAGAGGGGGTGGGCTGTCAGGAGGAAGAATTGCATTAGTATCTCACCGTTCTGAGCAACCCAATTATGATTGGCAGAACACAATCTCTGAAATTAGATGTTTCRTCTTCATCTAACTTGACCTGCAAAAGCACCTGTGTTAGATTTCAGTTAAATGTTAGTCAATAACAAAACATACAAGCAATAGAAAGGAAACTGCTGGCAGTTGAAGTAATAGGGTGGAAAAAAATATTGACGGAAATGCCAAATGCGAGACCCAAAAAGGCACCCTAGGGCCTTCACATCACCACAAGTATCCCAAAACCAACAAAAGCAGAACTATATGGCCGACCAGTAAAATCTCTTGAATGTGACAATAGCAACACTATACTTACATCTTCAAGTCTTCCATTACTGGATACAGAAG